>JASVEL010007332.1:0-15281 GCA_032618575.1 Nicotiana noctiflora
TTATGTAGATATAATTGTCTACCAGAAGAGAAATGGGAAAAACTTAAAACACCCTTACCAGTAACAGGATTTAATAATGAAGGAAGTATAATTACTCACAAATCAAAAAATATAAAAATACAAATATGGGATAAAATACTTATTATAGAAGAAATATACAATTTTGAATTGCCAACAAGAGATATTTTACTAGGAATACCATTCTTAGATAAACTATACCCACACGTAATAACCAAAACACATTGGTGGTTTACAACACCATGTAAACAAAAAATAGGAGCAAAAAGAGTTCTAAAAAAGAAAAGAAAAACAACTGACTGGATAAAAGGAAGTGAAAAAATAACACAAAAATTAGAAAATGAAAAAGAAGATGATAATAAAATAGAATTAATTATTTTTTCAATAAATACAGTTAAAATAATCCAAGAAAAACTAGAACCATTATATAGTGAAAACCCATTACAAGATTAGGAAAAACATAAAACAAAGGTAAAAATAGAGTTAATTGATGAAAATAGTATAATAACACAAAAACCTTTAAAATACAATTTCAAAGATTTAAATGAATTTAAAATACATATTGATGAATTACTAGAACAAGGTTATATACAAGAAAGCAATAGTAAACATACAAGTCCAGCATTTATAGTAAATAAACATAGTGAACAAAAAAGAGGAAAAAGTAGAATGGTTATTGATTATAGAAACCTAAATGCAAAAACTAAGACATATAATTACCCAATACCAAATAAAATATTAAAAATAAGACAAATCCAAGGATATAACTATTTTAGTAAATTTGATTGTAAATCAGGATTTTATCACTTAAAGTTAGAAGAAGAATCTAAAAAATTAACAGCATTTACTGTACCCCAAGGATTTTATGAATGGAATGTATTACCTTTTGGATATAAAAATGCACCAGTAGATATCAACATTTTATGGATAACTATTTCAAACAATTAGAAAATTGCATAATATATATTGATGATATATTATTATATTCAAAAACACAAGATGAGCATATAAGATTATTAGAAAAATTTATACATATTATAGAAATATCGGGAATAAGCTTAAGTAGAAAAAAGGCATAAATAATGAAAAATCAAATAGAATTTCTAGGAATAGAAATAGATAAAAGTGGAATTAAAATGCAAACTCATATAGTACAAAAGATAATAAATTCAAATGAACAATTAGATACAAAAAAGAAACTACAATCATTTTTAGGATTAGTAAACCAAGTAAGAGAATATATACCAAAATTAGCAGAAAATTTAAAACCATTGCAGAAAAATCTAAAAAAGGATATAGAATATCACTTTAGTGAAGAAGATAAAAAACAAGTAAGAAAAGTTAAACAAATATGTAAAAATCTACCAAAACTATACTTCCCGGATGAAGATAAAAAATTTACATATATAGTAGAATCAGACGCAAGTGAAAAACGTTATGGAGGAGTATTAAAATACAGGTATGATAAAGAAAAAATAGAACATCATTGTAGATATTATTCAGGAACATTTACAAACCCGGAAATAAAATGAGAAATTAATAGAAAAGAATTATATGCAGTATATAAATGTTTATTGGCATTCGAACCATATATTGTATATAATAAATTTATTATAAGAACAGATAATTGTGACGACCCAAAAGGGTCATCACTTGTTTTATTAATCATTCCGAGCTTTGGAGGTCTTGAAAACCTCATCTATAGTTGCCTCGATTTGCGTGTACAGTTCCGGGCACAAAGCCGGAAAAGATTTATGTTGAAATATGTGAAATATGTGAAAAAGTAGAAGAATTTTGATATTAATATTGATATGGTTGACTTTGGTCAACATTTTTGGTAAACGGACCCGGATCCGTGATTTGACTATTTCAGAAAATCCGTAGAAAAATATGGAACTTGGGCATATGTCCGAAATTGAAATCCGAGGTCTAGAACCCCGGTAAAAGAATTTTTCCTGTTAAATTGTTTTCTGAAAATGTTTAAGGAAAATGAAACTGATTTTTTATTAAAAAGTACTGGTATCGGGCTCGTATTTTGGTTCCGACGCCCGGTACAGGTCATATATATTGGTTAAGCGCTTCTTGTAAAGTTTGGTTGAAAACGGACGTCGTTTGACGTGTTTCGGCCTTAAATTGGAAAGTTTGGAAATTATGGAATTCGAAGGAATTCTTGAGTTTTAAGGCTCAATTCAATGATTTTGATGTTATATTGGCGATATGATCGCACGAACAAGTCCATAACGTGTTTTTGAGGTTGTGTACATGTTTGGTTTGGAGCCCGGGGGGGGCTCGGGTAAAGATTTGATAGGCCGTTGGATGAAAATCTGAATTTTTGAACTGCTGGTTTTTCACCCAGCTGTTGTCTTCGCAATTGCGAAGAATTTCTCGCAATTGCGAAGGTGGCAAGTCAAGGAAGGGTTCGCAAATGCGAACCCTGGGTCGCAAATGCGAAGGTGCCCAGGACCAGTTGGGTTCGCAAATGCGAACAAAGCTTCGCAATTGCGAGGCCTTCAGTAATTGCCTGTCTTCGCAATTGCGAAGAATATGTCGCAATTGCGAAGAAGCCCAGAAGCCTACTGGTTCGCAAATGCGAACCTTATTTCGCAAATGCGAAAATCCCTGGAAGCAACCTAGTTCGCAATTGCGAACATATGTTCGCAATTGCGAAGACCCCAGATTTGCCTTGGCTTCGCAAATGCGAACAAAAGTTCGCAAATGCGAACTTCCCAGCCTTAGCTTATTTTTTAAACCCCAGAAATTGGTCGGGGTTCGCAATTGCGAACCCATGTTCGCAAATGCGAACACAGAGACCTGAAAAACACGAATTTCAGTCATTTCTTCACATTTTACAAAACCCAAAACACCCATTTGCGATTCTTCAAGGATTTATTCTTCATCAAAACGATTGTAAGTTACTTTTTACTTAATTCTTTCAATTCCTAACATCATTAAACATGTTTTTCATAAGAAATCAAAGATTTTCATGGTAAAATTCTTGTTTTTGTTAGAAAATGGGGTTTTTCATAAATTGAGGAATTGGACCTCGAATTGAGGTCCGATTTTGAAACAAATTATATATATGAACTCGTGGAAGGATGGGTAACCGGATTTTGGTCCTAACCTCGAATTCCGACCATGTGGGCCCGGGGTTGAAATTCACTATTCATGGCAGAATGTTGTAAAAGTGGTATTTGGTCTTAAGAATTAGTTGGTTGAGTAGAATTGATGATATTAAATCAATTGTGTATAGATACGATTGGATTGGAGTCAAATTCGAAAGGAAAGGGCATTGCTACGGATTAAATCATTCGTAAACTTTCGAGGTAAGTGTTTGTTCTATCCTAGTTTGTAGGAATATGAATTTAGTTATGAATAAAATGTTGAATAAGAATTATTGGTGTTATACCGGTAATGAAGGTAGATTGTTGAAATTATTATAAATTATTGGCTTAAAAACCGGTAATTATAAATATTGCTTATACAGAGATTATTGGCTAAATGCCGGTAATATATATATACTTATGAAATGGGATCGTGTGGTACGCCGACCACGAAGTGATTTAAATCTTGGCATTGGCCATAGTTGCCGGTAGCCTATTGTTATATTTGGGAGCGGGTGGTACGCCTACCACAAGATATGATTGTTGATATATTTGGGAGCGGGTGGTACGCCTACCACAATGTATAACTATTGATATATTTGGGAGCGGGTGGTACGCCTACCACAAGATATAATTACTGATATATTGGGAGCGGGTGGTACGCCTACCACGAGAGGTAGTTACTGTGATAGTTGGGAGCGGGTGGTACGCCTACCACGAGACATGAAATGAAAGAGGAAATTGAGACATGAAAGTAAGATTATTTCGGACATCTTGAGTTATTGAATATTATTATATTATTTCAGAGCAGAGTTTTTCTTCATAAATGTATATCTATATTGCAACTGTACAGGTTTAGGTGGTGACTGGCCTTAGCCTTGTCACTAGTTCGCTGGGATAGGCCAGGCACTTACCAGCACATGGGGTCGGTTGTGCTGATACTACACTCGGCGCTCTTTTTGCGCAGATACAGGTTACGGACAGCAGCAGCGGCAGTAGCGACTTGTGGATTTTCCGACTATTGAGATTACGAGGTAGCCTTGCAGGCGTCCGCAGGACCCGTTGTCTCTCCTATCTATGCTTTTCATTCTGTTATCTCATGTAATCGAGATAAACAACTTGTATTTTCTTTCAAACAATTATGTGTATTATTCTTAGAAGTTCGTGAGTATTGTGACACCAGTCTTGGGTAGTGTATCAGATTTGGATTTTTCTTTATCATATCTGGCTAAGTCTTCCGCTAATTTTGATTATTCCGCTGTAAGTTTTATGTTGTTAATAATAAATTGGATATTAATGGAATTGTTATTAATATTTGGCTTGCCTAGCTTCTATTTAGTAGGCGCCATCATGACCCCGATGGTGGGAAATCCGGGTCGTGACAAGTTGGTATCAAAGCACTAGGTTGCATAGGTCTCACAACTCACGAACAACCTTAGTAGAGTCTGAAGGATCGGTACGGAGACGTCTGTATTTATCCTCCAGAGGCTACAGAGTTAGGAAAATATTCTCTTTATTCTTTCCAATCGTGCGACTTGATCTTTTGAATGTTAATTGAACTTCTACTCTGTTCTTCCGCAGATGGTAAGGACACGTGCATCCTCATCTACTGACCAGCAGCCCGAGGTCCCAGCAGCGGCAGCTCCCGCTAGGGGTAGAGGCCGAGGTCGAGGTCGTCCTAGAGGACAAGGTAGGGCAGAGCTCAGCCCCGAGCAGCAGCACGAGTGGCAGAACCTCAGGTTCATATAGAGGAGGAAATTCCAGCCTCAGCAGCTCCAGTAGGCCCAGCTCAGGTCCCAGGAGGAGCTTTATTTTCACCGGACCTTCAGGATGCTTTGGTCCGGATAGCAGGTTTTATGGATCATGTCACCAGAGCAGGTTTATTACCGGTAGCACCAGCCACTTCTCAGGCTGGAGGAGGTAATCAGACTCCTGCTACGCGCACTCCGGAGCCAGTAATTCCCCAGGCTCAGGATCCTGTGATTCAGCCAGTTGAGGCAGTTCGACCTATTATTGCGACTCCGTCTAATGATGGTGCAGCCATGTCTGCTGATGCGTTGTGGAGATTGGACAGGTTTACCAAGCTGTTCACTACCACATTCAGTGGCACTTCTTCAGAGGATCCACAGGATTTCCTATACAGCCTGCCACGAAGTTCTCCGTACTATGGGTATTGTGGAGACTAATGGTGTGGATTTTGCTACTTTTCGGTTATCCGGTTCCGCCAAGACTTGGTGGAGAGATTATTGTCTAACCAGGCCAGCGGGATCGTCATCTTTGACTTGGGAGCAGTTTGCAGAATTATTCTTGGAGAAGTTCCTTCCAGCAACTCAGCGGGAGTTTATGCGCAGGCAATTTGAGCGTCTTCATCGGGGTTCTATGTCTGTCACACAGTACGAGACTAGGTTCGTGGACCTGGCTCGTCATGCTATCATCATACTTCCCACAGAGCGGGAGAGAGTGAGGAGGTTTATTGATGGCTTGAATCAGCCAATTCGGCTACAGATGGCTATGGGAGCAGGAACTGAAATCACTTTTCAGGAGGCGGCTAATGCAGCCCGCCGGATCGAGATGGCTCTGTCACAGGGAGCGAGACATGGATCAGATAAGAGATCTCGTAATTCTGGTAGATTCAGTGGTACCTCGTCTGGAGATAGAGATTTTTATGATAGAGGCCATCCTCCTAGGCCTTATCAGTCAGCTCTTCAGGTTTCTCATGATGCTTCAGGTGATCGTAATTCTCAGCCACGCTACTCTGATCAGCAGCCTATTAGTGCACCACCACTTCGCCATTTTCAGCAGCCGAGGGCTTGTTTTACGTGCGGTGATCTTAGGCACATTGCAAGGTATTGCCCTCGAGCTTCCGACAGATCTCACCAGCAGGGTTCTCGTGCCATGATTCAGGCCCCAGTTCCCTCACAGCCTGCCCAGCCGGCTAGAGGCGGAGGTAGAGGACATAGAGGTGGAGGTAGAGGTCATAGAGGTGGAGCTCGGACCGATAGAGGTAGAGACCAGCCAGCAGCTGATCGTCCTAGAGATACTGCTCAGGGTGGTGGGGCACAGCCCCGATGTTATGCACTTCCCGCCAGACCAGAGGCTGAGTCTTCTGATGCCGTCATTACAGGTATTATTTTGGTTTGTGATAGAAAGGCATCAGCATTATTTGACCCCGGGTCTACATATTCGTATGTGTCTTCCTATTTTGCACCATACTTGGTTCAGCCCAGTGATCCACTGAGTGTTCCTGTTCATGTGTCTACACCAGTAGGCGACTCTATTGTGGTCGATCGAGTTCATCGGTCATGTATTATAGTAATTGAGGGTCTCGAGACCCGTGCTAATTTATTACTCCTAAATATGGTGGACTTTGATATTATACTAGGCATGGACTGGCTATCTCCGTATCATGCTATTCTAGATTGCCATGCCAAGACTGTGACTTTAGCCCTGCCAAATTCGCCTCGTATAGAGTGGAAAGGAATTTCAGGTCATACTAGCCGTAATGTTATTTCTTATGTTAAAGCTCGGCGTATGGTTGGAAAGGGATGCTTGGCTTATTTGGCCTATGTCCGTGATTCTAGTGCTGAGGTTCCTTCTATTGACTCTGTGCCTGTGGTTCGCGAATTTCCGGAAGTATTTCCTTCAGACTTGCCAGGTATGCCGCCCGATAGGGACATTGATTTTTGCATTGATTTGGCTCCAGGCACTCAGCCCATTTCCATTCCCCCATACCGTATGGCTCCGCCAGAGTTAAAAGAATTGAAGGAACAGTTGCATGATTTACTTGAAAAGGGTTTCATTAGGCCCAGTGTTTCGCCGTGGGGTGCACCTGTATTATTTGTAAAGAAGAAAGATGGTTCGATGAGAATGTGCATTGACTATCGACGGTTAAACAAGGTGACTATCAAAAATAAATATCCACTTCCGCGAATTGATGATTTATTTGACCAGCTTCAGGGTGCCAAGGTATTTTCAAAGATAGATTTGAGATCTGGCTATCATCAGCTGAAGATTAGGGCATCTGATGTCCCTAAGACAACGTTCCGCACTCGGTATGGACATTATGAATTTCCGGTCATGTCTTTTGGGTTGACAAATGCTCCAGCAGCTTTTATGGAATTAATGAATCAGGTGTTCCGGCCTTATTTAGACTTGTTTGTAATAGTCTTCATTGATGACATATTAATATATTCCCGCAGACAGGAGGAGCATGCGCAACATCTCAGAGTGGCCTTACAGACTCTGAGAAATAGCCAGCTATATGCAAAATTTTCAAAGTGTGAATTTTGGCTAAGTTCAGTTGCATTCCCGGGTCATATTGTGACGGCAGCAGGTATTCAGGTTGATCCGAAGAAAATTGAGGCAGTCAAGAGCTGGCCTAGACCGACATCAGCCACAGATATTCGGAGTTTCTTGGGGTTAGCGGGCTATTATCGCCGATTCGTAGAAGGATTTTCGTCTATTGCAACCCCACCGACCAGATTGACCCAGAAGGGTGTTCAATTTGAATGGTCCGATGAATGTGAGGCGAGCTTTCAAAAGCTCAAGACAACCTTGACCACAACACCGGTATTGGTTTTACCCACAGGTACGGGACCTTATATTGTTTATTGTGATGCTTCCCGTATTGGGCTTGGTGCAGTGTTAATGCAGGATGGCAAGGTTATTGCCTATGCTTCGAGGCAGTTGAAGATTCATGAGAAGAACTATCCAGTGCATGATCTAGAATTGGCGGCGATTATTCACGCATTGAAGATCCGGAGGCATTATTTGTATGGTGTAGCATGTGAAGTGTATACCGATCATAAGAGTCTTCAGTATTTGTTTAAGCAGAAAGAGTTGAATATGAGGCAGAGAAGATGGCTAGAGTTGCTAAAAGACTATGATGTTACTATTTTATATCACCTAGGTAAGGCCAATGTGGTGGCCGATGCATTGAGTAGAAAGTCTGCCAGCATGGGTAGTCTTGCATATATTCCGGTCAGTCAGAGACCATTGGCTCTAGACGTCCAGGCATTAGCCAACCGGTTCGTGAGATTGGATATTTCTGAGCCTAGCAGAGTGTTAGCCTGCACGGTCGCTCATTCTTCTTTATTAGAGCATATCCGTGAGAGGCAATTTGATGATCCTCATTTGCGTGAGTTGAGAGATACAAGTACAGCGGGGAGGTGCCACACAGGTAAATTTAGATGATGATGGGATATTGAAATTGCAGGGTCGAGTTTGTGTGCCCAATGTCGAAGGGATTCGAGAGTTAATATTAGCAGAGGCCCACAGTTCGCGGTATTCTATTCACCCAGGCGCCGCGAAGATGTACCAGGACTTACGGCAACACTATTGGTGGCGCAGAATGAAGAAAGATATCGTTGCGTATGTTGCTCGGTGTCTAAATTGTCGGCAGGTGAAATATGAGCACCAGAGACCTGGTGGTGTATTCCAGAGGATTGAAATTCCCGAGTGGAAATGGGAACGAATCACTATGGATTTCGTTACTGGACTTCCTTTGACTAGAAGGAAATTTGATGCTATTTGGGTCATTGTTGATAGGCTGACCAAGTCAGCACACTTTATTCCAGTAGCTGTCTCCTACTCATCGGAGAGGTTAGCGGAAGTTTATATTAGGGAGATTGTTCGTCTCCATGGAGTGCCAGTATCTATTATCTATGATCGGGGTACGCAGTTTACCTCGCGGTTCTGGAGAGCGGTCCAGCAGGAGTTAGGCACCCAGGTTCAGTTGAGTACAGCATTTCATCCTCAGACGGATGGCCAGTCCGAGAGGACTATTCAGATTCTAGAGGACATGCTTCGAGCTTGTGTTATTGATTTCGGAGGTTCGTGGGACCAGTTTCTGCCATTAGCAGAGTTCGCCTACAATAACAGTTACCAATCTAGCATCCGGATGGCTCCGTATGAGGCGTTATATGGTAGGCGATGTCGATCACCAGTTGGATGGTTTGAACCGGGAGAGGCTCGGTTGTTGGGTACAGATCTAGTTCAGGAGGCCTTAGATAAGGTCAAGACTATTCAGGAGAGATTGCGTTCAGCTCAATCTAGGCAAAAGACTTATGCGGATCGTAAGGTTCGAAATGTAGATTTCATGGTTGGTGAACGAGTATTGCTCCGGGTGTCGCCTATGAAGGGCGTGATAAGGTTTGGGAAGAAGGGCAAGCTCAGCCCCAGGTATATTGGTCCATTTGAGATTCTAGACAGAGTGGGAGGGGTGGCTTACAGATTAGCTTTGCCGCCTAGCTTATCAGCCGTGCATCCAGTTTTTCACGTATCTATGCTTCGGAGATACCACGGCGATCCCACACATGTGTTAGACTTCAGCACTGTCCAATTGGACAATGATTTATCTTACGAGGAGGAGCCGATGGCCATTCTAGACCGGCAGGTTCGACGGTTGAGGTCGAAGAGTTATCCTTCTGTGCGTGTTCAGTGGAGAGGTCAGCCTCCTGAGGCATCGACCTGGGAGTCCGAGTCTGATATGCGGAGCCGCTACCCACATTTGTTTCCTGACTCAGGTACTTCTTTCTTTTGTCCGTTCGAGGACGAACGGTTGTTTTAGAGGTGGAGATTGTGACGACCCAAAAGGGTCATCACTTGTTTTATTAATCATTCCGAGCTTTGGAGGTCTTGAAAACCTCATCTATAGTTGCCTCGATTTGCGTGTACAGTCCGGGCACAAAGATGGAAAAGATTTATGTTGAAATATGTGAAATATGTGAAAAAGTAGAAGAATTTTGATATTAATATTGATATGGTTGACTTTGGTCAACATTTTTGGTAAACGGACCCGGATCCGTGATTTGACTATTTCAGAAAATCCGTAGAAAAATATGGAACTTGGGCATATGTCCGGAATTGAAATCCGAGGTCTAGAACCCCAGTAAAAGAATTTTTCTCTTAAATTGTTTTCTGAAAATGTTTAAGGAAAATGAAACTGATTTTTTATTAAAAAGTACTGGTATCGGGCTCGTATTTTGGTTCCGACGCCCGGTACAGGTCATATATATTGGTTAAGCGCTTCCTGTAAAGTTTGGTTGAAAACGGACGTCGTTTGACGTGTTTCGGCCTTAAATTGGAAAGTTTGGAAATTATGGAATTCGAAGGAATTCTTGAGTTTTAAGGCTCAATTCAATGATTTTGATGTTATATTGGCGATATGATCGCACGAACAAGTCCATAACGTGTTTTTGAGGTTGTGTACATGTTTGGTTTGGAGCCCGGGGGGGCTCGGGTAAAGATTTGATAGGCCGTTGGATGAAAATCTGAATTTTTGAACTGCTGGTTTTTCACCCAGCTGTTGTCTTCGCAATTGCGAAGAATTTCTCGCAATTGCGAAGGTGGCAAGTCAAGGAAGGGTTCGCAAATGCGAACCCTGGGTCGCAAATGCGAAGGTGCCCAGGACCAGTTGGGTTCGCAAATGCGAACAAAGCTTCGCAATTGCGAGGCCTTCAGTAATTGCCTGTCTTCGCAATTGCGAAGAATATGTCGCAATTGCGAAGAAGCCTAGAAGCCTACTGGTTCGCAAATGCGAACCTTATGTCGCAAATGCGAAAAATCCCTGGAAGCAGCCTAGTTCGCAATTGCGAACATATGTTCGCAATTGCGAAGACCCCAGATTTGCCTTGGCTTCGTAAATGCGAACAAAAGTTCGCAAATGCGAACTTCCCAGCCTTAGCTTATTTTTCAAACTCCGGAAATTGGTCGGGGTTCGCAATTGCGAACCCATGTTCGCAAATGCGAACACAGAGACCTGAAAAACACGAATTTCAGTCATTTCTTCACATTTTACAAAACCCAAAACACCCATTTGCGATTCTTCAAGGATTTATTCTTCATCAAAACGATTGTAAGTTACTTTTTACTTAATTCTTTCAATTCCTAACATCATTAAACATGTTTTTCATAAGAAATCAAAGATTTTCATGGTAAAATTCTTGTTTTTGTTAGAAAATGGGGTTTTTCATAAATTGGGGAATTGGACCTCGAATTGAGGTCCGATTTTGAAACAAATTATATATATGAACTCGTGGAAGGATGGGTAACCGGATTTTGGTCCTAACCCCGAATTCCGACCATGTGGGCCCGGGGTTGAAATTCACTATTCATGGCAGAATGTTGTAAAAGTGGTATTTGGTCTTAAGAATTAGTTGGTTGAGTAGAATTGATGATATTAAATCAATTGTGTATAGATACGATTGGATTGGAGTCAAATTCGAAAGGAAAGGGCATTGCTACGGATTAAATCATTCGTAAACTTTCGAGGTAAGTGTTTGTTCTATCCTAGTTTGTAGGAATATGAATTTAGTTATGAATAAAATGTTGAATAAGAATTATTGGTGTTATACCGGTAATGAAGGTAGATTGTTGAAATTATTATAAATTATTGGCTTAAAAACCGGTAATTATAAATATTGCTTATACAGAGATTATTGGCTAAATGCCGGTAATATATATATACTTATGAAATGGGATCGTGTGGTACGCCGACCACGAAGTGATTTAAATCTTGGCATTGGCCATAGTTGCCGGTAGCCTATTGTTATATTTGGGAGCGGGTGGTACGCCTACCACAAGATATGATTGTTGATATATTTGGGAGCGGGTGGTACGCCTACCACAAGGTATAACTATTGATATATTTGGGAGCGGGTGGTACGCCTACCACAAGATATAATTACTGATATATTGGGAGCGGGTGGTACGCCTACCACGAGAGGTAGTTACTGTGATAGTTGGGAGCGGGTGGTACGCCTACCACGAGACATGAAATGAAAGAGGAAATTGAGACATGAAAGTAAGATTATTTCGGACATCTTGAGTTATTGAATATTATTATATTATTTCAGAGCAGAGTTTTTCTTCATAAATGTATATCTATATTGCAACTGTACAGGTTTAGGTGGGTGACTGGCCTTAGCCTTGTCACTAGTTCGCCGGGATAGGCCAGGCACTTACCAGCACATGGGGTCGGTTGTGCTGATACTACACTCTGCGCTCTTTTTGCGCAGATACAGGTTACGGACAGCAGCAGCGACAGTAGCGATTTGTGGATTCTCCGACTACCGAGACTACGAGGTAGCCTTGCAGGCGTCCGCAGGACCCGTTGTCTCTCCTATCTATGCTTTTCATTCTGTTATCTCATGTAATCGAGATAAACAGCTTGTATTTTCTTTCAAACGATTATGTGTATTATTCTTAGAAGTTCGTGAGTATTGTGACACCAGTCTTGGGTAGTGTATCAGATTTGGATTTTTCTTTATCATATCTGGCTAAGTCTTCCGCTAATTTTGATTATTCCGCTGTAAGTTTTATGTTGTTAATAATAAATTGGATATTAATGGAATTGTTATTAATATTTGGCTTGCCTAGCTTCTATTTAGTAGGCGCCATCATGACCCCGATGGTGGGAAATCCGGGTCGTGACAATAATACACAAGTAAAATGGTGGCTAACCAGGAAGATACAAGATTCAGTTACAACAAAAGAAATACGAAGACTTGTATTGAATATACTGAATTTTACATTTACAATTGAAGTAATTAGTACTAACAAAAATATGGTTGCAGACTACTTATCAAGACAAAGCTACACAAACTGAAGAAATAGATACAACAAAAGATATGATCTCAATCCTTGAGAAATTATCCTCTCAAATGGATAATATGGGAACGAGAATACAAAAGCTAGAAGATGCCAAAAATCTAAGTCAGCAACATGACTCTAAAGATGCGGATATAAGTCAATCGGAAGACTATAAAATTCCAGAGCTACAAGGTGACGTTGGGAAACACCTTAAAACCCATAACATGTGTATTGATATAGCTGCAGGAAGTTCATCTACAAAGAAGGGACTTAGAAATACAAATATGAACAAGATATTTGACAAACCATATACACCCAAAATACCAAAAGACCCATTATTCGTACCACCACAAATGACATCATATTTAGAAAGCCTGAACCAAGAAAAGAAAGTTTACAATCACATAACCAGATCATACATAGAAAATATCCACAAAATACAGACATATCTAAACCTCAACCCAAGATCGAAAAATACCAGAGAACCAACCCAAGACTTCATAACCCAAAAACTACAAGGATATAATAGGTTGATAGCACAACCAAAAACAAATGCCAACCTAGTAAAAACATGTTATAGTTATGGACTATTAAGTACAGTATACACATACGATGGAGAAGAAATATCGACTATACCAGAATTATACAAAGCATTTACAAACTTCAAAAGAGTTACAAAAGGAAACTTATTCTTTATAAAATTCTATACTGCACCAGCAGAAATATTATATGACGAAATAAAGCCAGTCATACAAGTAATAAAAATAGGACTCACAAAAGATATGCTTATTGTCACGACCCGGATTTCCCACCATCGGGGTCATGATGGCGCCTACTAAATAGAAGCTAGGCAAGCCAAATATTAATTACATCTCCATTAATAACCAATTTCTTATTAACAACATAAAAATTACAGCGGAATAATCAAAATTAGCGGAAGACTTAGTGAGATATGATAAAGAAAAATCCAAATCTGATACACTACCCAAGACTGGTGTCACAATACTCACGAACTTCTAAGAATAATACACATAATTGTTTGAAAGAAAATACAAGCTGTTTATCTCGATTACATGAGATAACAGAATGAAAAGCATAGATAGGAGAGACAACGGGTCCCGCGGACGCCTGCAAGGCTACCTCGTAGTCTCAGTAGTCGGAAAATCCACAAGTCGCTACTGCCGCTGCTGCTGTCCGTAACCTGTATCTGCGCAAAAGAGCGCAGAGTGTAGTATCAGCACAACCGACCCCATGTGCTGGTAAGTGCCTGGCCTATCCCAGCGAACTAGTAACAAGGCTAAGGCCAGTCACCCACCTAAACCTGTACAATTGCAATATAGGCATATATATATAATACATTATAAGAAAATACTCTGCTCTGAAATAACAGTCAATAACTCACGATATCCAGAATAATCTAATCAACATAATGAATCTTACTTTCATGTCTCAATTCCTCTCTCATTTCATATCTCGTGGTAGGCGTACCACCCGCTCCCAACTATCACAGTAATTATATCTTGTGGTAGGCGTACCACCCGCTCCCAACTATCACAGTAATTATCTCTTGTGGTAGGCGTACCACCCGCTCCCAAATATATCAATAATTATATCTCGTGGTAGGCGTATCACCCGCTCCCAAATATATCAATAATTATATCTTGTGGTAGGCGTACCACCCGCTCCCAAATATATCAATAATTATATCTTGTGGTAGGCGTACCACCCGCTCCCAAATATATCAATAATTATATCTTGTGGTAGGCGTACCACCCGCTCCCAAATATATCAATAATTATATCTCTATGTCAAATCGGCTACCGGCAACTATGGTCAATGCCAAGATTTTAAGTCACTTTGTGGTCGGCGTACCACACGATCCCAAATATAAAATATATATGTTACCGGCATTTAGCCAATAATCTCTATATCAACAATATTTATAATTACCGGTTTTAAACCAATAATTTATAATAATTTCAACAAATTACCTTCATTACCGGTATAACACCAATAACTCTTATTCAGCAATTTATTCATAACTAAATTCATATTCCTACAAACTAGGATAGAACAAACACTTACCTCGAATGTTTAAGGCCAACTCAATGCTTACGCACCGCTTTTCCTTTTAAAATTATCTCCAAATGCTTCAAATCTATTCACAAACAATTTGAAATACTCAACACGAATCGTAGGAATGAATTGGATAATAAATTTAATAATTTTCCGGATAAAATCCGAAATATATTTTAAAATTCAATAGTGGGACCCACATTTCGAATCCCGAAAAAAACTTACGAAATCCAAACACCCATTCCGATATGAGTTCAACCATACCAAAATTACTAAATTTCGATAACATTTCGACCCTCAAATCCTCAAATCTATTCGAGAGGGTTTCTAAGCTTTTTCCGCAAAATTCATGGATTTAATGACAAAACTTGCAATAGAATCGAGTAATATAACCACAATTAAGTTAAGAACACTTACCCCGTTGTTTTCTCTGAAAATTTCTCGAAAATCGCCTCTTCCCGAGCTCCAATTTGACAAAAAAAATGGAAAATGGGA
>JASVEL010007333.1:0-76832 GCA_032618575.1 Nicotiana noctiflora
GATCCAGGTACATCAGGACAGGCCCATACTAGGTGATATCAGCAGCACACTTGGAGACCTCGAGGTATGATCTGCTACGTCCGCGGATCCGGAGGCCCTCCTTCTATTCTGATAGTTCTAGTAGATGTTTTCCTTCATTTCGTTGTTTTAGATACTCTTTACACATAGAGCCACAGTTGTATTTCTTTTAGTCTGTGTTACCCGTGGGATTCCGGGTCTTGGTGGTATTTTTATGCAGTGTGTTGACGAGTGTATGTGCCAAGCGGCACGGATTACATTCCTATTTATATCATTTTCCGCTATTTCTTGTTTAAAGTTCATAAACTTGAACATTCCGCAAAGTGTTAGGCTTACCTAGTCGTGGGGACTGGGTGCCGTCACGACATGTTCACGATTGGTGAACTAGGGTCGTGACAGAACCATACTACCCCGCAGGAAAGGGACACCTCCAATCTAAAAGAAGCACCCCCAGCAGTCAAGAGGCCACTGGAAGAATGGCTGACCAGCACCCTGAGCAGCCTAGTGGAAAAGAAACCACGAGTCTGCGAGAATGCAGCACTAGCACCAGCAACAAGCAACACCACCGCGACAGATGAACAGGAAGGAACACGAACCAATGGCCAACTCACCGAGATACAACACACGACGACACATTAGCCTCCATCCTCAGAAAAATGGAAGAAATGGAAAGCGAAAATCAGGCCCTCTGCGACCAGATGAAGGAGCACCAAGATAGGGATGATAAGATCCCCGGGGCACATAAACTACTACCCAAACGGGATGTAGGAAGGTGTCACACCTCTTTTTTACGCACCCGCAAGGATGCAAAGAGTTTTTCCAATTAAAGGACAATCGAGACGGGATTTATTTAATTATTTCAGAGTCGCCACTTGGGAGATTTATGGTGTCCCAAGTCACCGGTTAAATCCCGAATCGAGGAAGAGAATGACTCTGTTTAACAGTCCGCGAACCAGAAATCCGGATAAGGAATTCTGTTAACCCGGGAGAAGGTATTAGGCATTCCCGAATTCCGTGGTTCTAGCACGGTCGCTTAACTGTCATATTCGGCTTATTTATCCGATTTTTACAGTTATATACTTAATGCAAATTAATATCCCTTTACCGCTTTTATTATTATTATTATTTACGAAAGAGAATATTGCCTAAAAATATGTTTCGAATCACGTCACATGAAATGCACCCGGATCCTCGACACATTCTTATTCAACATTTTGGGATTTGGATTTGGGCCGCATGAAATGCACGCCCGTATTTAAGAAGGTAAAATTATTAAAATACGCGCCTAGAGCGATTACTTATTTACATTTTTGAGAAGGCCGGAAATTCGCTAAGAAACGGCACATCTCGAAATCTAAATATTTTACATATACATTTATGAGGGCCCCGCGATTTGTACAATTTTTGTTAGGCGAGGCATAACTCTAATTCTAATTTAAAAGCAAACTACATTCCGCTATATTTATTTGAGAGTTAATTCAAGATTATTTAAAACATGTTGCGAGCCACACTACATGAAATGCACTTGTGGTTCACGACACGCTTTATTTAACCTTGTTCAAAATTGGAGGTCGGGTCACATGAAATGCACCCCCGATTCCTTTAATCTAATTACGTCGTTCGGTTAAAGAATAATGAACCAATTTCCATAATGTGACAACATCGTGCTCAACTATAACCAATTCGAGTAAACATACGAGTAGCTAACTAAGTGAGCAAATTCAAGACTATGGTGAACAATTACATAAACAATGGAAGCATAACTAGTTGGCGAGCATATGAAGGATTAGTCATTTTCATTAGCTAACTTCGACATTGCATGTTCAACAAAATCATATATTTACAAAAATAGTCTGAACCATACGAAAGTAAATCAAATACGAAACGATCCAAAATATTAGCGAGAAGAACAATATCGGAAAAGAACAACACCTTTATTTCTGCATATTTTTCAACGTACACAACGAGAAAACGAACCTTTTATGACGATCTCAAACCTCGACCTCTCCGGACAGAACTCGAACCAAACTAGAACCAAGGACAGCGACTAACCAACGACGTACCGGACCTCGACGAATGACGACGAACTCAACAGAAATGTTTACTGCTTCTCTTGCTGCCCGTTTTTGTTTTCTTCTTTTCAATCCTGTTTTTGCCGTCTGCCTCTCTGTTTCCTTTTCTTTGTTTTCCCAATGTTTGTTTTCCAATTCTTTGTTTTTTCAACTCTTTGTTTTTCAACCACTTGCTGCCCGTTTTCGTTTTTGCTTTCTTTTTCTTTTCAAAATCTTACCTCTTTCTTTGTTTTCGTTTTTTGCTTTCTTTTTGCTTTCTCTCTTTTGTTTTCTTTTCAATCTTTTTTCTTTTCAACTTTTTTTCGTTTGTTTTGTCTCCCTCTTCTTTTGCCGTGCCAACCCCTTATTTATCAAGAAGAGATTGTCTCCTCTCTCTTCTTCTTTCACGTGAATGCCCATATGTGTAGGTATATTGTATGTTTTCTTTTTTTCTTTTTTTTTTTTTCAAATAAAGCCCATATCTTTTTTGTCTTTTTCTTTTTGTTTTTATTCTTTTGTCTTTTTTTTCCTTGTCTTTTTCTTCTTGTTTTTTATTCTTTTTATTTTTTTAATCATTCTCCCATCCCTCCCCCTTAATGTAGTGTCGGGTTATTACGGGCTATGTCCGAAAATTATAAAACCGGGTAGTCTGAACCCGAATATTATTCTTTGCCCGGAACCGAGAATGGTGTTATTTAATTAATCCCAGGTAATCAAAATAACTATAATACTCGTAATTAAAATAAAACTATTTTTTTATATTTTTTCAAGTTTGAAAATGACTGCGAAACATTAATAAAACTATATTTTTGTTATTTTTCATTTTAAGGTAAAAATAAAGTAAAAGAGTCAAAATTAGCTAAAAATAGCTATATTAAAACTAAACTAAATATTTTACGCTAAAAATATAAAAAATCTCGGGTAGGGTCAAAAATCACGTGTTTACAGCTGCCCCTCTTTGACTGAAAACACAAAGAGTTTTCAGACAAAGAACGACTAGACAAGTGTTTTTTGACCTGACCCTTATTGGGAGGGACTAAACTAAGAGAAGAGGAATGTGATCGAGCCCTTGTATCTGAGCTGCCTACATATCCTTGGCTATAAAGGAATCAGGCCACGTGTAGTTCGAAAGTGAGTGAGGAAGGGGTATACCGAGGTGGAGAGCCAGTCGAGGTGTCGTTCCGTCGAGGTTTCGTTCCGTCGAGGTTCCGGTCCGTGGTCCTGCTATTACATCAAAAATCAAAATATGAAAAAGACTAACTAAGCCTATCGGCTACTAGTTACAAAATTCATATCTATAAGTCTTCTGAAGCTTGATCTTGAGTATTGGTTGGTGCTTCATGCGGACTCTAAATTTGAACCTTGATACTTGCTAGTTGTAGGTGTTGCTCTTCGGGTCAAGACTAGGTATGCAGTGCTCGTGACCTCGGCCATGTCTTGAGCACACCACATCTTTCCTCAACTTTTGCACTTGGATTAACTATTTGCCTTTTCATTGTGACTAACTTCTGTTGATTATCTCGGACTGTTGACTCGCATCCTCGTCGCAAGTTTCTTTTGTTGCTAACTTGCATTGCACTCCGAAGTGAATTCTCTTACTTGTGATCTTCGAACTATTATCCTTCGAAGTCTGAATATATCTTTTCTGATCCATGTTGCCTTCCCTCTCCTTATGAACTTGGATTTATGCCGGGGATTTCTGTTACGCTCAACCGCTTCAAAATAAATCGTCACTCCATTCTTCAAGCGGGCTCCCCGACTTCAACTACTACTTCAAAATAAAATCGCCACTCCATTCTCCAGGCGGGCTCCCTGACTTCAATTATCAACTCTGAAAATTAAACGCCATTCCTCTCTTCAGGCGGGCTCCTGACTTCCACAACATCTTTTGAAAATAAATCGCCATTCCTCTCTTCAGGCGGGCTCCTGACTTCAACAACATCTTTTGAAAATAAATCGCCATTCCTCTCTTCAGGCGGGCTCCTGACTTCAACAACATCTTTTGAAAATAAATCGCCATTCCTCTCTTCAGGCGGGCTCCCGACTTCAACAACATCTTTTGAAAATAAATCGCCATTCCTCTCTTCAGGCGGGCTCCTGACTTCAACAACATCTTTTGAAAATAAATCGCCATTCCTCTCTTCAGGCGGGCTCCCGACTTCAACAACATCTTTTGAAAATAAATCGCCATTCCTCTCTTCAGGCGGGCTCCTGACTTCAATCATCAACTCCGAAAATTAAACGCCATTCCTCTGCTTCTTGTACCGTTTTATTCTTCCTGCATCGCTTCTTAAGCCATCCTTTCTTCCGAATTACCTTGGCTTCATGCAGACTCTAAATTTGAACCTTGATACTTGCTAGTTGCAGGTGCTGCTTTTCGGATCAAGACCAGGTATGCAGTGCTCGTGACCTCGGCCATGTCTTGAGCACACCATATCTTTCCTCAACTTTTGCACTTGGATTAACTCCTTGCCTTTTTCATTGTGACTAACTTCTGTTGATCATCTCGGACTGTTGACTCCCATTCTGGTCGCCAGCTTCTTTTGTTGCTAACTTGCATTACACTCCAAAGTGAATTCCCTGACTTGTGATCTTCGAGCTATTCTCCTTCGAAGTCTGAATCTATCTTTTCTGATCCTTGTCGCCTTCCTTCTGATTCATGCTGGGGATTTCCGTTACACTATGTCACTTTCGATTGTTCACCATCCTTATCAAATCTTGGAAACTGAGACGGCGTTCTGCTTTTCTGGCGGGCTTCTGACTTTAACAACATCTTTTGAAAATAAACGCCATTCCTCTCTTCAGGCGGGCTCCTGACTTCAATCATCAACTTTTGAAAATAAATCGCCATTCCTCTCTTCGGGCGGGCTCCCGACTTCAACAACATCTTTTGAAAATAAACGCCATTCCTCTCTTCAGGCGGGCTCCTGACTTCAACAACATCTTTTGAAAATAAATCGCCATTCCTCTCTTCAGGCGGGCTCCTGACTTCAACAACATCTTACTAACTCCATCCCATCCATGTCGCCTTCCTTTGCTTCCCGCACCACTTTCTTCTTCCTGCATCGCTTCTTGGGCCATCCTTTCTTCCGAATTACCTTGTTTTGGAATTGCTTTCCTCCCGGTTGTGTTATTTTTCTCTTGACTGCTGGGGATGTCTTTGGAACTAATTACTTACCTGCTGGGGTAATGCTGCTGGGGAAAATCTTCTTTATTTCCTCCTTTTCTACTTCCTTCAGAACCTTTATTCTCTCCCGAGATCGCTGGGGATTGAAGTGTCATCAGCTGGGGATTACCCTGTCGGGGGATCCCCTTTCCTTCTTCCTCTTTCCAAACCTCCTTCGGGGCTCGCGCTTTGCTCCCTTGAAAAACTTGTAGGATATAATGCTGCCGGTGAAATCTCGAAATCAATGTTTCATTTTTCCGGGAACTGCTGGGGATGATACCGACTTCTTGCCTTTCTGAACGCAAGCTTCCTCGTTTTGTCTTGTCTGCTGGGGGTATAATTTCCTCTATCACAACTTTTTTTTTTTTTTTTTTTTTTTTTTTTTTTTTTTTTTTTTTTTTTTTTTTTTTTTTTTTTTTTTTATTTCCTCGCGTTATCTGGCTTCTTTCCCCAACCGGGTATTTGGTTTCGAGAAAATTTTCGCAACGGGAGAAAATTTTCTGCCCCAGTTTGAGAATCTTCTTCGTGGCATGCTTTTCTGCCAACAACCCCTCTTTTTCCTGTTTCAAATCAAAGAAAAATTGGTTAGTTTTAAAACGTGGTGGCTGGTTGTGGTGCTCCTGCTGGGGATTGTTCTCCTCCTCTTTCCCTGCTCTGTGTTTCATTATCAGAACTTGCTGGGGATGTTATTATTTGATGATATTCATGCTGGGGATGGGTTTTTCCATTTATCCCTTCCCCGTTCTGTGTTTCTCAACTTGCTGGGGGTTATTTTGTTGAAGATGAGATTTCCTTTCTTCCTTTACCACTCTGTGTTGTCCGACCACCTCGGAACTTGCTGAAGATAACACTGCCGGTAGATTTTCATTTCCTCAAAATCGGTGTTTCACTCTTCTTGAAGGTTGTTGAGGATGACACTAGTTCGAAGACCATTTCCCTTAAGACTTTCCTTCTTCCCCAAGTGGGTATTGACTTCCAGAAAATTTTCAAACTGAAAAGAAAATTTTCTGCCCCAGTTTAATAATCTTCTTCGCACCCTACTTCTCTGCCGTCAATGACATTTCCTTGCTTTGCATAATAATTGGAAAGTTGGTGGCAAGTTTTGAAGTCATTTCTCACTTGTTCTGACTAGACAGACCTTGATGGGGGATTTTTGATAAAAATGAGAAAGATAAAAAGAAACAAAATAGAAGACAAAGAAAAAAGAAAATGACTCTCTAACAAGAAATATCTATAAAAACTTATCAAACGCGAATACCAACTCCACTTGGTCATGACATGCACCTATGGTCTATCCTTCGTCGTTAATTGCCTTTCACGATTTCTGTCTCGTGATTTCCATCTGATTATCACCTTTATTCGACTTGTAGTGCCCGAAGGGTTTTCACTTTCAAGCCTCTCTCATTTCGATTTTCTCTCAGCTTTCGTCGTCTTATGGTGCCTGTGAAGGTTTTCACCAGTAAGACTCTCTCATTTGTATCACTTTTAGCTGGGGATTGGGGTGTCACTGCCAAGACTCTCTCGTATTTCCTTTCTGCTGAGAATCAGCGTCTTTTCTGCTGAGAATCAACGTGTTATATTATGATAGGACTCTATCCCTCGCCTGGCGCGGCATCTTTTGAAGACTGATCGGAAGGTCTTTCTTTGGACCGTAATGTGGGATTTGGATAGGGCTAGAAAGAAAGGGTATTGAAGGCTCAAAACAAAATCAATTTTGGGTTCAAAATTTACAACCTTCGGACCTAAATTTATTTACAATAAACACAATTTTTCTTTGCCCCAGTTTTATACTTGGGGATTTTTATTTCTTTATTTACACTATGACCGAGTTGTGAAGCGCCTACGTATCCTCTTTAAGGAATCAGGTCAAACGTAGTTCCCATTTTTTTTTTTTTTTTTTTTTTTTTTTTTTTTTTTTTTTTTTTTTTCACACATTTTTCTTTTTCTTTTCTTTATCTCTTTTTGTTGTTTTCTTTTTCTTTACTTTTCTTTGTCCCTTTCTTCTTTTGCCTTTCAAACTTGTGTTTCTAGTCTTTGCAACTAATTCCGAAGGAGGGGATGAAAGAATTTAAAATAAGGCTCAAAGGGTTGACGATGGATAAAGTGTTTGGATAGCAGAACAAAATGCCTTCGTCATTCCAATCTTCAAAACATGCCAAGTGTAAACAACACAATTAACATTCGTCATATCTTTAAAGCACAGTTGGACAACACTCTCATTTTCATTATCGTGAATGACCCCACGTCGATTTGGCCAGCTTGCCTTTAACTGTTTCCTTTTTAGTTGCCCCGGTTTCACATGACTCGGGATCCAAATAATCTCAAATTGTTTTTATTTCCTTTAAATGACCCGACCATCTTCCAATTGCTTCATGATTAACTTTTAGAATTAAACCACAATTATGTGTGCGCATGTCATGTCACTAGATTCGGCGTTTGAGCACAAGACAAATCTAAAGGGTAAACAGAACTAAACAGATAAAATGACCGGAAGTAACAAAAGACCGAAAGCTTCATTAAACTAATGACGAAATGGTTCAATGATAAAACAAGCAAAACAAACTAGAGTACAGCCCTGAAACAAAACTGGGCAGGACCAAAGCAAACTGCTAAGACAAAAGGGTTTGACCACAAGAAAACCCTGAAAATAACTCGGACAACAAAAATGACCACAAAAACGAACCACCAAAGCTCCATCTAGCTGACCGAAAGATGGAGTATCTTCCCAATTTCCAAGCACAACATTTTAGCCACTAAGTTCTGCATCAATATTGCCAAGGCTGCCAACCGCTTCAACATTTTTAGCTCCAGTCGGTACACCCCCCAGGGGATTTGTGTGCCCCATGTCATCATCATCGACCACAATCAACCACCCTTTTTGAATCATTCTTTCTATTTCCTTTTCCAAGGTACGGCAACTCTCAATATCGTGCCCTCTGACATTGGAATGGTATGCACATCGTGCAGTAGGATCGAAGCTTCTTGCACGCGGATCGGGAGTGTATCCGGGGAGCGGCGTAATCAGGCCGACATGTTTTAACTTTTCAAACAGACTTGCATAGGACTCTCCGATAGGGGTGAGCGCCTTTTCTCGCTTCAGCAACCTTTCCTCCCTAAACGCCATATTTGGCCTGAAACCTGACCCGGGGGGTTTCCGGTATGGTCGTGGGGGTTGGTAAGCCTTTTGTGGAGCTGGGTACCTGGAAGGTGAAGTACGATTTTGGTTGTCCCGGGGAGAGTAGTGGTGTTGGGGACGGGAGTAGCGTTGTGAAAACATAGTTGGGGGACGAGTAATTGAGTTACTCGAATGGCCGGAGAAGTTGTGATAGGCGGGTATATATGGAGAGTGCGGGAGATCATCTGGCATCGGGTTCATGGTACGGGTAAGGACAGAGTCCAGGAAGCTAGGTGGTGGCGGAGGTGGTGCTTTTCCATCCATCCACGCCCGATACATATCAGCCACGTGTTGTCTCAATATCTCGACCTCCTCTACTAACCCGTGGTTCCGTTCAACCAGCTGTTGTCGGGTACCTGTACCAACCCACTCAGTCTTGAGATCCTCTGTCATCGTCCTCTGACTTTGTCTTACGGGGAAGAGTTATTTCAGAACCACAACCAACCACCTTTCTGGAAATGGACACAACAAAACAAAGCCAGCATGTCAGCATTAAGGTATCCCGCTTATTGATCATTCTTCTTTTTTTTTTTTTTTTTTTTTTTTGGTTATGGAAATGGTCGAATCCTACGTGGATTGCCTACGTATCATGACCCCGCATGAATCATACCGAGCGTAGTTCTTGCAAATTAATGCAAGAAATAAAGAGATGTTTATTTGATTTTTTGATTTTTTTTTTTTTTTTTTTTTTTTTTGAAGGGAAAATTACAGAAACCGACTACAAACTTGAAAAACTTTCACATTTTGTATCGGAGATTTCTACAAAAAATAAGAATATTTTTGGCGTCAATTATGACTATTTCTACAAAATTGGCCACATAATGGCTTATTTGACAAAATGACTATTTTTGCAAAATTTATTTAAGAAAGATAAACTTGAAATTTTTTTTTTTTTTTTTTTTTTATCTTGTGGCTCATGGGGCATCGTTCGGCATCACCATAAACCAACACAAGACTATTTTTCATAAATTGGCCATGTAATGGCTTATTTAGACAAAGTGGCTCTTTTTGCAAAATTTTATTTAAGAAGATGCCAATTCAAAATTTTATCCTGGGGCCTATGGGGCATCGTTCAGCTCCGACACAGGCCAACACAAGACTGAGGAATTAAAAATGCAAAAAATCTGGCTATTTTAGCAAAATTCCGGCCATGTAATGGCTTATTTGACAAAGTGGTTATTTTTGTAAAGTTGAGTGATGACTCAAAACTTGATTTTTTGCGGATACAACCTTTCGACATTTCCGCGAGGGAATATTTCCAGGCTGTGTCCAAAATTATTTACAAATGACTCAAAGTGGCTATTCTTGCAAAAACAGCCTTCCGATGTCTTTTTGAGGGACATTCGGCTTATTTTAAGCAAGAATAGCATCACCCGACTTATTTATAACAAAAATCAAAAATTTGACATTTTTTGGTTATTTTTTGCAAAGGGGTGTGAACCCGAACTTGATTTTGCGGCTATGGCCTTGCAACATTTCCACAAGGAATATTTCAAGGATGTGCCCGCAAATTATTAAAAATGATTCAAAGTGGCTATTTTTGCAAAAAAACAGCCTTTCGGTGTCCTTTCGGAACATTCGGCTATTTTATAAAACAGCATCACTTCGATTTATTGAAAACTAAAATTCAACATTTTTGATTTTTTTTTTTTGAAAAAGGGTGGTAACCCCAACTTGATTTTTGCGGCTACGACCTTTCAACATTTTCGCGAGGGAATATTTCAAGGTTGTGCCCAAAAATTATTTATAAAGATTCAAAGTGGCTATTTTTGCAAAAACAGCCTTCCGGCGTCCTTTCGGAACATTCGGCTATTTGCAAAAACGGCATCACTTTGATTTTATTGACAAAATTAAACACACATTTTTTTGATTTTTTATATATATTTTTTTTTTATTTTTTGCAAACGGGGTGTGAATCCGAACTTGATTTTGCGGCTATGGCCTTGCAACATTTCCACAAGGAATATTTCAAGGCTGTGCCCGCAAATTATTAAAAATGATTCAAAGTGGCTATTTTTGCAAAAACAGCCTTCCGGCGTCCTTTCGGAACATTCGGCTATTTTTCAAAATGGCATCACCTTGATTTTATTAAAAACTAAAACTTAGACATTTTTTTTTTTTAATTTTTTGAAGGGGTGGTTGGACCCGATAAGGGTTGCCTACGTATCCCACCTAACGGTGAGAATCAAACCTGCGTAGTTCGGTCAAACAAACTACATCTTTAAAGGAAACAAACTATTTATTATTTTTTCACACATTTTTTTTTAAGTTTAAAACAAAATTTTTTCTTTTTTTTTTTTAGTAAAAAAAAACAAACTATTTTGAAACCACATATTTTTTTATTTTACAACAAACGTTTTTTTCCTTTTTAAGTAAAAAAAACAAACTATTTTGAAACTATTTTTTTTTCATTTTCCTCAATATAAAAAAAAACGGTTAGCTTGCAAGTCTGAAGCAAATATATGCATAAAACAAACAGGATGCAGCAGGATGGTCTTTTCATTTCAGGTCACCTGTCCTAGACGGACCCAACCCCTGTGTTGAGTCCCCTAAGTCAAATGCAACATGATGCAAATAAACGTTCCTACTAGGGATCCGACATGAAGCTTTGTTATTCTAGGTTTAAAAACCTGGGTTTATTGTTCTAGACCTGGCTTACCCGAGCGGACAACTCGAGCCGAGGAGGAGGCAACAACCCGGGAATACAGAAGCTTCACCGGTTTTGCAACTTATCCAAACCTCGTTCTAAGGTGGGAATTAGACACTATACAGAAAAGAAGTCACACGAAGTGCACCCTTCTTCATGATTTAGAAGACTCAGAGAGGAGATTGGTTTCGCCACAATTTATATGTACAGTTCAAAAAAAATATCAAAGCGATAAAAATATCATTTTGCACATTAATACAAACATATAATAAAATCAGATAATAAATAAGCCAAATACAACAATTATTCCAAGCTCGAATTCTAAAACCCTGAACCAGTGGTTCTGGGTTTAAACATCCCCAGCAGAGTCGCCAGAGCTGTCACACCTCTTTTTACGCACCCGCAAGGATGCAAAGAGTTTTTCCAATTAAAGGACAATCGAGACGGGATTTATTTAATTATTTCAGAGTCGCCACTTGGGAGATTTATGGTGTCCCAAGTCACCGGTTAAATCCCGAATCGAGGAAGAGAATGACTCTGTTTAACAGTCCGCGAACCAGAAATCCGGATAAGGAATTCTATTAACCCGGGAGAAGGTATTAGGCATTCCCGAATTCCGTGGTTCTAGCACGGTCGCTCAACTGTCGTGTTTGGCTTATTTATCTGATTTTTACAGTTATATACTTAATGCAAATTAATATCCCTTTACCGCTTTTATTATTATTATTATTTACGAAAGAGAATATTGCCTAAAAATATGTTTCGAATCACGTCACATGAAATGCACCCGGATCCTCGACACATTCTTATTCAACATTTTGGGATTTGGATTTGGGCCGCATGAAATGCACGCCCGTATTTAAGAAGGTAAAATTATTAAAATACGCGCCTAGAGCGATTACTTATTTACATTTTTGAGAAGGCCGGGAAATTCGCTAAGAAACGGCACATCTCGAAATCTAAATATTTTACATATACATTTATGAGGGCCCCGCGATTTGTATAATTTTTGTTAGGCGAGGCACACCTCTAATTCTAATTTAAAAGCAAACTACATTCCGCTATATTTATTTAAGAGTTAATTCAAAATTATTTAGAACATGTTGCAAGCCACACTACATGAAATGCACTTGCGGTTCACGACACGCTTTATTTAACCTTGTTCAAAATTGGAGTCGGGTCACATGAAATGCACCCCCGATTCCTTTAATCTAATTACGTCGTTCGGTTAAAGAATAATGAACCAATTTCCATAATGTGACAACATCGTGCTCAACTATAACCAATTCGAGTAAACATACGAGTAGCTAACTAAGCGAGCAAATTCAAGACTATGGTGAACAATTACATAAACAATGGAAGCATAACTAGTTGGCGAGCATATGAAGGATTAGTCATTTTCATTAGCTAACTTCGACATTGCATGTTCAACAAAATCATATATTTACAAAAATAGTCCGAACCATACGAAACTAAATCAAATACGAAACGATCCAAAATATTAGCGAGAAGAACAATATCGGAAAAGAACAACACCTTTATTTCTGCATATTTTTCAACGTACACAACGAGAAAACGAACCTTTTATGACGATCTCAAACCTCGACCTCTCCGGACGGAACTCGAACCAAACTGGAACCAAGGACAGCGACTAACCAACGACGTACCGGACCTCGACGAATGACGACGAACTCAACAGAAATGTTTACTGCTTCTCTTGCTGCCCGTTTTTGTTTTCTTCTTTTCAATCCTGTTTTTGCCGTCTGCCTCTCTGTTTCCTTTTCTTTGTTTTCCCAATGTTTGTTTTCCAATTCTTTGTTTTTTCAACTCTTTGTTTTTCAACCACTTGCTGCCCGTTTTCGTTTTTGCTTTCTTTTTCTTTTCAAAATCTTACCTCTTTCTTTGTTTTCGTTTTTTGCTTTCTTTTTGCTTTCTCTCTTTTGTTTTCTTTTCAATCTTTTTTCTTTTCAACTTTTTTTCGTTTGTTTTGTCTCCCTCTTCTTTTGCCGTGCCAACCCCTTATTTATCAAGAAGAGATTGTCTCCTCTCTCTTCTTCTTTCACGTGAATGCCCATATGTGTAGGTATATTGTATGTTTTCTTTTTTTTTTTTTTTTTTTCAAATAAAGCCCATATCTTTTTTGTCTTTTTCTTTTTGTTTTTATTCTTTTGTCTTTTTTTTCCTTGTCTTTTTCTTCTTGTTTTTTATTCTTTTTATTTTTTTAATCATTCTCCCATCCCTCCCCCTTAATGTAGTGTCGGGTTATTACGGGCTATGTCCGAAAATTATAAAACCGGGTAGTTTGAACCCGAATATTATTCTTTGCCCGGAACCGAGAATGGTGTTATTTAATTAATCCCAGGTAATCAAAATAACTATAATACTCGTAATTAAAATAAAACTATTTTTTTATATTTTTTCAAGTTTGAAAATGACTGCGAAACATTAATAAAACTATATTTTTGTTATTTTTCATTTTAAGGTAAAAATAAAGTAAAAGAGTCAAAATTAGCTAAAAATAGCTATATTAAAACTAAACTAAATATTTTACGCTAAAAATATAAAAAATCTCGGGGAGGGTCAAAAATCACGTGTTTACAGAAGGTTTGTGGAACAACCCTACTCCGAAGAAGCAGCACCCTACACCATTCCAAAAACCTTCAAGATGCCCCCCTACCTGAAGGTGTACGACAGAACCACCGATCCCAAGGATCACCTCATCCACTACGTCACTGCAGTCAAAGGTAATGACTTGTCTAAAGAAAAGGTACCATCAGTGCTGTTGAAAAAGTTTGGCGAAATACTGACCAGGGGAGCATTAACCTGGTACTCCCAACTACCTGCTAAAGAAATCTCAACCTTCGAGAAAATGGCGGACAAGTTCGTCACAGCACATGCCGGCGCTAAGAAAGCGGAAGCAAGGGTGAACGACATATTCGCTGTTAGACAAATCGTAGGCGAAGGCCTCAGGGACTTCCTCACCAGGTTCAACAGAGTAAGAATGAGCCTGCCAAATGTGTCAGAAGGAATGGCAGTAGCGGCCTGCCAAAACGGACTCAGCAGGGACGGCTCCAGAGCTACCAAAAAGCTGCTAAGCCGACTCATGAAGTACCCTCTCACGACCTAGGACGAGATCCATAACGCCTACTACACCGAGGTACGGGCAGATGAGGAGGATCTCAATGGACCAACCTGACGGCTAGGGGCCGTGCATCCGAATACAAGAAGAGATCGGCGACACGATGGGCGCTGGGAACTTTCCCCTCGTTCCAGCAAGGAGCCACAAGGAAGCTTGGCACTAAGGTGCAGTGGCCCCAAAAGATGAAATCGGACCCAGCCACAAGGAAGTCAAACGCCCTGTGCGAGTTCTATCAGGAACGAGGGCACCGGACCTAAGACTGCATCGGTCTGCGACAAGAAGTCGTTAGAATGCTCAACCAGGGATACCTAAAGGAGTTGCTCAGCGACAAAGGGAAAGCCAATTTTGCACGCGGACGAGAGCACTCCCGGGGACCTCCAAAGCCTCCCTCTACGACACGTACGGTAAACATGATCGTCGGAGAAGGGAACAACGTCACCATTAACCACGTAAAATTCACCAGCACACACCAATTGAAGAGGACCATCTCCCACGAACGGTACGATGACCTCGAAAGAAGTATCACCTTCAATAAGTCTGACGCCGACGGTTTGTGTTTCCCTCGTTATGATGCTTTAGTTATTACTCTACGTATCATTGATATTGATGTCAGGAGAGTCATGATCGATGACGGAAGCGGCGCCTGCATCATTCATCCGAGAGTCCTCTCACAGATGGGACTCGAGGATAGGATAACCCCCAGGTGCATAACTCTAACTGGTTTTAACAATGCAGTAGAGCGCACATCAGGAAAGGTGACCCCGCCCATCCTCGCGGGGGGCGTCACCCTGGAAACTACCTTCTATGTGATGAACCAAGAGACAGGCTACAACGTAATCATTGGGTGCACATGGATACACGCCATGCAAGCGGTCCCTTCGAGCCTATGCCAAGTGATCAAATCCCTACCCCGTGGGGAATTTTCAGCATTAAAGGGGAGCCGCGTACAGCGCAGGAATATTATAAAATAACTTAAGACTGTGCCCACACCAGGCAATTGGTATAGCTTTAACGTTTACGAGACGATTTATCGACTTAAATCAAATAGACAATAAAGTTTCAAAAATCTTCTTTTTTCTCTTAATCCAAAAGACAATTAAGGATATTCAAAGTTTACTGTCCTAAACTACCATAAAGTTTTTACTTTTTACACTTTTAAGACCATAAGTTTAAAAAAATATTTTTATTTCTTTAGACTTTATGTCGGATTAAATTATCTTATCTGAATTGAGATGAATTGAGACGGAGGGTAGCTTTTATTGCACTTCAAGGAACAACAATAATAACCCAGCAGAATTCTGCCAATGAAGTCTGAGAGGATAATATGCACGTATATCTTATCCCTTTGAAGGAATAAAAAAATTATTTTCAATAAATCCTCCGCTAAAACAAGTCCAGACAAAAACAAATTTCTCTTAAAAGAAGGATCTACGAAGGGAAAAGCGAGGTCCTCTAACTCCCTAAGTCAAGCTGATGGGGCCCATAAGAAGAAGGGGGGCCATACAAGGTGGGTTTGAAATCAGTGAGCAAAAGAAGAGTATCCATTCCATTCTTAAACAGTAGTAGTATCCACTGGACTTTTTGTGTTGAGCGTGCACAAATTGCCACATAAGACAAAGTGGGTCCCATAGCTTTTGATCTTTAATTTGACGTGGAATCACAGGGTCTCGTGATTTGAAAAGTTTTGCGTGGTAGGGAAGCATGTGGCCACTACTTTATTGTCAACGTTCTCAGTATTTATCTACAGTTTTTTCTACATTTTTCCGTTCCGTTCTGTGAACATAAAAAAGTGTTGCCTCTTTTTTCCTACTTCCTACATAGAAAAAGGGATTAAACATTTGTGGCAAAAAGTTATTTACTTATTTTTACCTTGAAAATGTAAAAGTATTATTGTGTCAAAGAGTATAAATACTTGCTAGTTCAGCTAATAAAATAATAATGGAGAAAAGATAGAGAAGGAAAGGTGGTTGAAGCACGACCATAAGAATTACCTTTAGCATTTCAAGTATTCGGTTTAAAGTCAGGATATTTTTAACATATCCACCCGTAGTGCTTTTAGCTAGGGGTGGGCATATATCGGGTAAAACTGATAATCCGAACCGTTAATTCTTTATTGGGTTATCAGTATTGGGTTATTGGGTTAACGGTTCGGTAACGGGGTAAACAAATTTTTTTATTGGGTTAACGGTTCGGTCTCGGTTTATATTTTTGTTATCGGGTAAAAACCGATAACCCAATAAGAATATAGTAATTTACGAATTTACCCTTATATACTAGGGTTCCCTTTTATTTTACTAGCTTACTCATTCTCTGTTAAGTGTTATACTGTTATTATGTTCCCTCGCACAGTCGCACTCTCGCAACCTCCGCCTCAAACTTGTATCGAATCAAACTTCGAACATAATTGGCACTCTCGCAGCCTCCGCCTCACTCCACTACTCCAGTCGCCAGTCGGCTCTTCCAGTTCACTCCAAGAAGGCAAGAACAAACTCATTTATGTTCCCTCCAGTCGCCAGTCGCCTCGCAGCCTCCGCCTCCGCCTCGCCAGTCGCCATTCTCTGTTAGTTTAGTACTTTAGTTAGGTTTCAGTTCCAGTCGGGCAGTCGGCTAGTTGGGAATTGCAGCACAAGTGCATCCATTTTGAATACAACAAATTCAAGTGGTTCGACAGTATTTGGTGCTGGGCCTATTACACCTTCTACTTCGCAGTTGTCCCTTCAAATACGTTCCTGAATCGCATCGTGTTCAATCGCATCATGTAAGTTTGGCTCAAGATTTTTGTTTGCTTCTTGTTAATTGTTGTGTTTGCCTCTGTTTGCTTCTATTTTTGTTTTCTATTAGAGGAGTAGCAATTTTCTTATATTCATTTTGAGATTTGGTTTCTCGCAATCTCACAGTGACACAAAAATATGGCCGAAAATATGATGATTGATAAGGTGATTGGTGAAAGTGGTGCTTCTAATTCAAATGCGACATCACAGTCTCAATCAGTTCAATCGACAACAAAGAGACAAAGAAAAAAGAGGTCTATTGCATGGGAACATTTTGACCAAATTATTGATCCGGAAGGAAATCAAAAAGGTGTCTGTAAATATTGCAAAAAAGAATATTTTGCTGATTCGAAAGATAATGGTACGAAATCACTCCTTACACATATGCCTAATTGTCCAAAAATGCCTTTAAGTGTTGCTAAAAATCAATCTAAATTAGGCTTTAAACCTATTCCGGGGGGTAACAAGGGTGATGTAGCTGTTGTTCCATGGAAATTTGATCAAGAACAATGTAGGAATGCTTTGTGTCGTATGGTGATTGTTGATGAACTTCCTTTCAGCTTTGTTGAAAAGGAAGGTTTTGTGAATTTTATGAAAGTTGCTCAACCTTTTTTTCGAATTCCTTCACGTAGAACTGTGACTCGAGATTGTTTTGATCTTTTCAATGAGGAAAAACGTAACTTAGTGAAGCTTTTTAAAGACCAGAGAGTTTGCCTTACCACTGATACTTGGACTTCCTTGCAACGAATAAATTATATGTGTATTACTGTTCATTGGATTGATAGTGAATGGAAAATGCATAAAAGAATTATCAACTTTTGTCCAATTTCGAGTCATAGGGGTGAAGATATGGCAAATAATATTGTTAATTGTTTGAAAGAGTGGGGGTTACAAAAGATTTTTACTATCACAGTTGATAATGCCAGTTCAAATGATGTGACGGTGAAGGAGCTTTCTAAGAAGTTAACTAAATGGGGGACCAATTCCATGAATGGTAAGCACCTTCACGTAAGGTGTATGGCTCATATTATGAATCTTGTTGTTCAGGATGGTATAAAAGAATCAAGTGTGTCTATTGAACGTATTAGGCAAGCAGTGAGATATATCAGGCAGTCTCCTGCTAGGTGAAAAAGTTTCAGGAATGTTGTGATGAAGGAAATCTAGTTAGGAAAGCTTTATGTTTGGATGTTCCTACAAGGTGGAATTCTACATATTTGATGTTGAATAGGGCTATTGAATATGAGACTGCAATTTTAGACTATGCTGATCATGATATTGGCTTGTCACATCATCTTGAGTTTGTTGATATTGTGGGTGGAAGTCCTGCAGGTACACTTTTGAGTAGTGATTGGAAGGATGTAAAGAAATTGACAAAATTTCTTGAAATCTTTTATAAGATTACTATAAAGGTATCTGGCTCACTTTATGTTACATCAAATCATCATTTTCTTGAAATTTGTCAAGTTGTTGTTTACTTGAAACAATTGATATTAAATAAAGATGTTCTTTTGGGTCCAATGGCAAAGAAGAAGAAGGAGAAATTTGATAAGTATTGGGGTGATCCAGAAAAAATGAACAAAATGATTTTCATTTCATGTGTTTTGGATCCTCGATACAAGTTTGATTCTTTTAGTTTTGCACTTGCGAAGATGTTCGAAGAGAAAGGGCCAATTATTGCGAAGGGAGTGCATACATACATGACTTCATTGTTTGAAGAGTATGTAAAGTCTCATTCAAAAGATAATGATTGTCATCCTTCTTCATGTTTATCTAACTCTTCATTGGACACAATGGAAGCATCAATTGGATCTTTTGGTTCTTTCTTTGAAGAATTACAAAGACATAAAGATGAGATTGGAAGTTCAGATTCTAAATCAGAATTAGAAAAATATCTTACAGAAGAAGTTGAAAATAAAATAGCAGACGGTAATATATTGCTTTGGTGGAAAGTAAACTCACCTAGATTTCCTATTCTTGCTGAGATGGCTCGGGATGTGTTATCTATTCCAATTTCAAGTGTTGCATCTGAATGTGCATTTAGCACGGGAGGGCGTATTCTTGATTCATTTAGGAGTTCATTGACTCCTAAATTGGTGGAAGTACTAGTGTGCCTTCAAGATTGGCTTCGAAGTGAGCCATTACCAGTAAGTGTTGAGGAAGATTTAGATGTTCTCGAGAAATTAGAACAAGGTAACAATATTTTAATTTGTTTGATTGTATATTATTTTTATAAATAGTTTATTGTTGTTGTTTGACTTGTTAATATATATTCTCATAGATTTTGCCAATCTTGGAAACGAACCATGCGACGATGATGTGTAGAATCTTTGATAGTTGTAAGTTAAACTTTGGTAAGTTAATTATTCAACTTATATCACACATTGTATGATTACAAATATTACTTGACGTAATATATTTTATTTTTATGTTTAATAGGTATAACCATGCCTCGACTTTGTTGTCTCAAAGCTATTTCACATTTTTGGAGTCACTATGCAATGAATGAAGAAGGTGATGATGGCTGGTGGAAGCTTTAAAATTGTCACTGTGTCGTTATTTCACTGTGTTGTTATTTCAGCTGGTGTTGAAGCTTTAAAATTGTCACTGTGTCGTTATTTCACTGCTATGTCGTTTCTCCTCTGTTACAAACTCGAGCATCCTGCCATCCAGAGTGACCAGTTTTACCAGGCAGAGAAGCCATTGGGTACATTTGCTCGGCAGAGAAGCCAGTTTTACCAGGCAGAGAAGTTTTACCAGGCAGAGTGACCAGTTTTACCAGGCAGAGAAGCCATTGGTTCTTTTTCCCTGTTAAATTTATGTTGGGCATACCTTTGTATGTCTATGGCTCAAGTAAATGTACTGGAGCCTCTAGTACGTCTGGGAGCCTCCAGCATTGTTGAGGTTTGACAACTTTGCTTTCTTTTCTTATAGTCTCCAGCATTGTTGAGCCTCTAGTACGTCTGGGAGCCTCCAGCATTGTATGATCTGAACTTTGGTCTGCCTGTTGCATTCGTTATGTTCATCCTTGAGTTTCATGTTTATTGTAGGAAATTCATTGTTGTTCAGTGGTAGACAAGATGTTCTTTTATATTGTCCTCTTTCAGTTCTCTGTTTCTTTAGGAAATAGGGAAGTCTTTGTAGTTTGTTGTTCAGGGGTTCTGGCAGAATACTCCAGACTCCAGTTTCTCGAAGTATTGGCTTTCAAGTTTCAACAGGAACTCTTGTATGAATACTCCAGTTTCTCGATTTTGAATACTGCTTAACTGCTATGACCGTGCACATTTCAGTTTAATTGTAGTTTTATCTTATCGGGTAAACCGATAACCGAACCGATATGTATCAATAACCGATAAGTCGATAACCGATAACTAATATCTTATCGGTTTGGTTATCGGGTTATGATATTTGTAAACCGATAACCGATAGGCAAAACCGATAATTTCCAAAACCGAACCGAACCGACCGATGCCCACCCCTACTTTTAGCATGATAGGCCTCTTGGCTTAAACTTGTATGGTATTATAAAGCAGATATATAAACTTTTAATTTTTTCATTTTAGCACCTCAACTCAACCAGTTAATTATAAATAAATCCCTTTGTTAGAGCGTACAGCTCAATTGCCTAACAAAAAATACACATCAAATACTAAGACCAATTATTATTTTACACGTGCCATCGGTGTGTCCCATTTTTTAATATAACTAATTTATCAAAATTTCTTTCTTATTTTATTTCTTTCATTATTCCTTTTGCACCTTTTATCGTCACCAATGTGAGAAAGATCTCAGCCATCACTTGACCATATGCTCAATCAGTCATGAACTTTCATAAAATTCATTCCATTTTTTACTTCTAATCAAGCTTCAAATATGGGACACGGCGGGACAGGAGAAATTTCGGTCAATTATGAGAGCATATTATAGAGACGCCGCTGGAGCTTTGATTGTTTACGATGTGACTAAAAGGCACACTTTCGAGCGGCTATTGAGTTGGCTTGAAGATATACGACAGCAAGGCGACACGACAGTAATAGTGGTGGGGAAGAAGTGTGACTCCGGAGAAAATATTAAGGTTGTTAATGTAGAGGAAGACGACAAAATTCGCGAAGAGTAATGGATGTTTGTTTATTGAAGCTTTTGCTAAAACGGCGATGAATGTGGTGGCGGCGTTTGATAAAACGACAGAGAGAATATGTAAGAAAATGGGATACAGGGAAATTGATGAGGTGGATGAAGCTCTGGGAATTAATATTTGGAATTGGAAAGGGTTTATGATTAGAAAGAACACAGGGTAAAGAGAATTTTGCGGGGATGAAGGGAGTGAGTCTGGTTTATTTTTTTTCTTTATATATATATATATATATATATACATATATATATATATATATATATATATATATATATATATATATATATATATATATGTTATGGTTTTAGATTTTTTAAATCAAAATTATTGTAGTCACGCGTGTAATTTTCGTGACTTACACATACCTTGTCCATATCATCTCCGTCAGTGCCTCATATGGACGGTCAACGTCAAATAAGCTTTTTAGTTACCAAATACGCGAGTTTGAGTGTTCAAATGGGAATAATGTAAGTTCGTATATCGGCTTTAAAATCTGGTACAAATTTAAGTGTACATGAGACCATTTGACCAATAATAATGCGTACTAAGAAAAACATTGTTATTTAAGCTTATGATTAACTTTATTTCGTGAGTTTAATATTCTTCATTTTGTGTACGTCCAATTATTGATTGCACCATTTTGAGTCTAACTAATGAGTCAATCTTTTTTATTGTGCATATTGTATGGGGGCGAATCGGAAGTAAGACGAGGCGAGTACGTATATATATACGACCGACTCGGACGCAGTACAGGCCGGGCTCGTTTCCTTACGAGGCCGCCGACATTTGGAGACGTCCTCCCTCATGGCCGCACAACGAAAAGGATGTGTCCCCGTCCGTAGCGGCGTGTCGACGAGCCAGTCCAAGTGGACGTCCCCGACTCCCTCTTCCCCGTGTTTCCGTTGTAATAGTAATAGCCTTAGGGCGATGTAATATGCTGGCGAGGGGATCGCTCCTCTATATAAAGGAGGGCCCCCCTCATTTGTAACATAAGTATCATTGATCATTAATAATCTCTCTCCCTCTACCACTTCTCTCTCTACTGTTATCACTTTAGTGCTTACTTGTTCTTATATTTGATTAAACTTCATCATCTTTTCATAAGGGTAACATATACATGAATCCAACGATCGATCTTCAATATATATTACCATTGATTCCGATTTACCTTTAATCTATATTGATTGATTTGCTTAAAAAGTGTTCAACAACTTTTGATTCAAACAATTTGGCGCCTTCTGTGGGGATTTCGAGAATCAAACTCGTAGTATACATTCGCGAGATCCGATCATCGAAATATTTTTGGAAATGGCCGAAAATAACACTCGATCCAAGGCTGTGGCAGAAGTTATCACAAACCTCCCGAGTTCCATGAACGAGGCCGGTGGTAGCGCAGCCATCAACGCTACCCCCTTTGCCGCGCCTGAAGTAGAGGCCCCCCCTTCCCCCTTCGGGAACCTTGCAACCCCGCAGAAAGGGACACCTCCAATCTAAAAGAAGCACCCCCAGCAGTCAAGAGGCTACTGGAAGAATGGTTGACCAGCACCCTGAGCAGCCTAGTGCAAAAGAAACCACGAGTCTGCGAGAATGCAGCACTAGCACCAGCAACAAGCAACACCACCGCGACATATGAACAGGAAGGAACACGAACCAACGGCCAACTCACCGAGATACAACACATGATGACACATTAGCCTCCATCCTCAAAAAAATGGAAGAAATGGAAAGCGAAAATCAGGCCCTCTGCGACCAGATGAAGGAGCACCAACATAGGGTTGATAAGATCCCCGGGGCATATAAACTACTACCCAAACGGGATGTAGGAAGGTTTGTGGAACAACCATACTCCGAAGAAGCAGCACCCTACACCATTCCAAAAACCTTCATAATGCCCCCTACCTGAAGGTGTACGACAGAACCACCGATCCCGAGGATCACCTCATCCACTACGTCACTGCAGTCAAAGGTAATGACTTGTCTAAAGAAAAGGTACCATCAGTGCTGTTGAAAAAGTTTGGCGAAATACTGACCGGGGGAGCATTGACCTGGTACTCCCAGCTACCTGCCAAATCAATCTCAACCTTCGAGAAAATGGCGGACAAGTTCGTCACAGCACATGGCGGCGCTAAGAAAGCGGAAGCAAGGGTGAACGACATATTCGCCGTTAGACAAACCGTAGGCGAAGGCCTCAGGGACTTCCTCACCAGGTTCAACAGAGTAAGAATGAGCCTGCCAAATGTGTCAGAGGGAAAGGCGGTAGCGGACTTCCAGAACGGGCACAGCAGGGACAGCTCCGGAGCTACAAAAAAACTGCTAAGCCGGCTCATGAAGTACCCTCCCACGACCTGGGACGAGATCCATAACGCCTATTGCACCGAGGTACGGACAGATGATGAGGATCTCAATGGACCAACCTGACGGCTAGGGGCCGTGCATCCGAATACAAGAAGAGATCGGCGACACGATGGGCGCTGGGAACTTTCCCCTCGTTCCAGCAAGGAGCCACAAGGAAGCTTGGCACTAAGGTGCAGTGGCCCCAAAAGATGAAATCGGACCCAGCCACAAGGAAGTCAAACGCCCTGTGCGAGTTCTACCAGGAACTAGGGCACCGAACCTAAGACTGCATCGGTCTGCGACAAGAAGTCGTTAGAATTCTCAACCAGGGATACCTAAAGGAGCTGCTCAGCGACAAAGGGAAAGCCAATTTTGCACGCGGACGAGAGCACTCCCGAGGACCTTCGAAGCCTCCCTCTCCGACACGTACGGTAAACATGATCGTCGGAGAAGGGAACGACGTCACCATTAACCACGTAAAATTCACCAGCACACACCAATTGAAGATGACCATCTCCCACGAACGGTACGATGACCTCGAAGGAAGTATCACCTTCGATAAGTCTGACGCCGACGGTTTGTGTTTCCCTCATTATGATGCTTTAGTTATTACTCTACGTATCATTGATATTGATGTCAGGAGAGTCATGATCGATGACGGAAGCGGCTCCTGCATCATTCATCTGAGAGTCCTCTCACAGATGGGACTCGAGGATAGGATAACCCCAAGATGCATAACTCTAACTGGTTTTAACAATGCAGTAGAGCGCACATCAGGAGAGGTGACCCTGCCCATCCTCGCGGGAGGCGTTACCCTGGAAACTACCTTCCATGTGATGAACCAAGAGACAGGATACAACGTCATCATTGGGTGCACATGGATACACGCCATGAAAGCGGTCCCTTCGAGCCTATACCAAGTGATCAAATCCCAACCCCATGGGGAATATTCAGCATTAAAGGGGAGCCGCGTACAGCGCAGGAATGTTATAAAATAACTCATGACTGTGCCCATACCAGGCAATTGAGCGGGGCGAGCGCGGAAGCATAGCAATCAGCCATGTCGGGGACCCAAGCAGACCCAACGGCCTACGCTATAAGGGACCCATACAACATAGAAGCCTGCAAAGCTACGGTTGAGGACCTCGACCCAGTTCAACTAAATTAGGACAACCCCAAGAAGAAGGCCTACATCGGTCACGGACTCGCCAATCCGGGTAAGTACCATGAATTCTTAACTAAACATGCAGAAACGTTTGATTTTCCCATGCAGACATGCCAGGGATCTCGCCAGATATCACCACCTACCGGCTCAACGTGGATCCATTACATCTGCCGGTAAATCAAGTCAGGAGGAAGTTCAATGTCGCTATTAATGAGGCGGTCCGAGAGGAGGTAGACAAGTTGCTAGCCAACGGTTCCATCAAGGAGTCAAAATACCCGTAATGGGTCGCTAACGTGGTGATGGTCAAAAAGAAGAGCGGGAAATGGAGGATGTGCGTGGATTTCACCGACCTGAACAAGGCCTGCCTAGGGACTCCTTCCCTCTGCCTCACATCGACCAACTAATCGACGCCACCACCAGACACGAGCTATTAAGTTTCTTGGATGCCTATTCCGGCTATACCCAAATTCTGATGGCCGAAGAAGATCATGAGAAAACCACCTTCATCACCCACCAAGGCACCTACTGCTACAGAGTGATGCCCTTCGGGCTAAAGAGCGCGAGGGCTACTTACCAAAGGCTGGTCACTAAGATGTTCAAGGAGCAACTTGGGAAAACTATGGAGGTTTACATAGATGACATGTTAGTCAAATCGGCGAGGAAGGAAGATCATATCGATCACTTGCGAGAGGCCTTCGAGATATTAAACAACTATGGAATGAAGCTGAACCCCGAAAAATGTGCTTTTGGCGTGGCGTCCGGGAAATTCCTTGGCTTCCTCGTATCACAAAGAGGGATCGAAGTCAACCCCGATCAAATTAAGGCGATCGCCTAGATACCCGAAGCACTCAATAGCAAGAAACAGGTTCAGAAGTTGATAGGCCGAATAGCCGCCCTCTCTCACTTCATCTCCCGATGTCGGACAGATGCCACAAATTCTTCAGTGTGCTGAGGAAAGACAATGGGTTCCATTGGAATGACGAATGCGTCAAAGCCCCCAAGTGTTGAAGCGTATCTGACGTCCCCACCAACTGTTGGCAAAGGCAAAACCGGGTAAACCCCTACTAACATATCTGGCTGTCTCAGAAGTTGCGGTCAACGCAGTACTCATCCGCGAAGAAAAAGGTACACAATCACATATCTATTACATTAGTAAAACTCTAGTGGACGCCGAAAATCGGTACCCATATCTCGAGAAGATGGCGTTAGCATTGGTCACAGCTTCCCGAAAGCTGAGACCCTATTTTCAATGCCACCCCATCCGAGTAGTGACCAATTTCCCTCTGAGAAGCATCCTACACAAGCCCGAGGTGTCAGGCCGTCTCGCCAGATAGGCCATAGATCTCAGCGAGCATGACATCACATATATCCCCAGAACTGCCATCAAATCACAAGTCCTCGCCGACTTCGTAGCCGATTTCAGTGCCAAAATCTCGCCTGAGGCAGAGAAGGAGGCCTTGCAAATGGATCCTAACGTCGACCCTTGGATACTCCACACTGATAGGGCCGCTAACGCTTCAGGATCGGGACTGGGACTCGTTCTCGAAGTCCCTATGGGCAAAGTCATTCGCCAGTCCATACAATGCCCCGAGATGATTAACAACGAGGCAGAGTACGAAGCTATTATTGCAGGTTTAAAACTAGCCGCCAAGTACGGGGCCCGCCGACTAATCCTGCATTGCGACTCACAACTTGTGGTAAATCAAGTCGCCGGGACTTATCAGATCAAGGAGCAGAGGTTGCAAAAATATCAAGCTGAGGTCTGTAAATTGATGGCCCAATTTGACGAGTGTCGCTTCGAACAAGTTCGTAGGGTACACAATGCCGAAGCGGACGGGTTGGCTAAACTGACCACAACAGCCACTAACCTAAACAAAGAGCACCGTCACCCTCCTGCACTCTGCCATCGACCACAGCGAGGTATTCTCTATGCACCTAAGTTGGGACTGGCGCAATCAATTTGTGTCATATTTGCAGGATGGGAACCTACCACATGACAAAAAAGAAGCCAGAAAGCTTCGCACACAAGGCGCGAGATACTGCCTGGTGAATAATTATCTCTACAAAAGAACTTTTGGAGGACCTCTAGCTAAGTGCCTAGGTCCTAACCAGACTACGCCGGTACTAGAAGAGGTCCACGAGGGCCATTGCGGCGCCCATACGAGCACTCGTACGGTGTCTAATATGGGCCGGATACTATTGGCCTACCATGAAAAAGGACGCGGCAAAATACATCCGGCAATGCGAAAAATACCAAAGGTTCACTCCTATGATACATCTGCCAGGAGAGCCCCTCCTCTCAGTCACACCCCATGGCCCTTCATCAAATGGGGAATGGACATAGACGGGCCGCTACCTATCGGATGAGGAAAGGTACACATTTTATTAGTTTTAACTGACTATTTTTCTAAGTGGGTAGAAGCAGGTGCCTACGCCAAGATCCGTGAGCAAGAAGTCATAGCCTTCATCTGGAAAAACATCATATGTCGCTTCGGCATCCCCAAAGAGATAACGTGTGACAACGGACGACAGTTCATAGGACAAAAGACAATCGACTTCTTCGACAAATGGCGCATCAAAAGAATACTCTCAGCGCCATATCATCCAGCCGCCAATGGTCAAGCAGAATCGCCCAACAAGACCATATTAAACATCATGAAGAAAAAACTCGAGGACGCCAAGGGATTGTGGCCCGAATTGCTACCAGAAGTACTGTGGGCACATATAACCACCCCCAAATCCTCCACAGGAGAGACTCCCTACTCATTAGTCTACGGGACCGACGCCATCATACCAGTTGAAGTCGGCGAACCAAGCCTCAGATACTCGCACACAAGCGGAGAGGAGAATGACGCGAGCCGACTACAAGACTTGGACGAAGCCGAAGAAAGAAGAGAAATGGCCCACGTCAGGTTAGTGGCCCAAAAACAGCAGATCGAGAGATACTACAACAAAAGGACAAAAATCCGTCCACTCAAGACATGCGACTATGTGTTAAAGGCCAAAACACTGGCATCCAAAGACCCTAACGAAGGGAAGCTGGGCACCAATTGGGACGGGCCCTACAAAATCATCGCAACAGCGGACAAAGGCTCCTTCAAGTTAGAAACCATGGATGGAAAGATACTCCAAAACAACTGGAACATCTCACACCTCAAACGTTTCCACTTCTGAAAGTCATCCCCCAAGCCGTACTCTTTTTCCCTCATCCGAGTTTTATCCCAATTGGGTTTTCTCGGAGATGATTTTAATAAGGCGATGAAGGAGATGTCCGAAATCATTCACAAGGTTATTCTGATACACCAAGCGTACCACCAACTGGCACGAACGGTGCATCACAGCGACTAGGGCTACGACCATAATGTATAAAAGGCTACGGCCATCTCCAATGTATGAAAGGCTACGGCCATCTCCAATGTATGAAATGCTACATCCATCTCCAATGAATGAAAGGCTACGGCCATCTCCAGTGAATGAAAGGCTACGACCATCTCCAATGAGTGAAAGGCTACGACCATCTCCAATGTATGAAAGGCTACGGCTATCTCAAATGAATGAAAGGTTGTGGCCATCTCCAATGTATGAAAGACTACGGCCATCTCCAATGTATGAAAGGCGACGACCATCTCCAATGTATGAAAGGCTACGGCCATCTCCAATGAATGAAAGGCTACGGCCACCTCCAATGTATGAAAGGCTACGGCTTACTCCAGTTAAAATAAAAGGCTAAGGCCTCAACGACGAAAAGAGAGGCTACGGCCTACTCCGGTTAAAATAAAAGGCTAAGGCCTCAATGACGAAAAGAGAGACTATGACCTACTCCAGTTAAAATAAAAGGCTAAGGCCTCAACGACGAAAGGAGAGGCTACGACCTACTCCAGTTAAACTAAAAGGCTAAGGCCTTAACAACGAAAGGAGAGGCTACAGCCTCCTCCAGTTAAAACAAAAGGCTACGGCCTTAACGACGAAAGGAGAGGCCACGACCTCCTCCAGTTAAAACTAAAGGTTAAGGCCTTAATGACGAAAGGAGAGGCTACGGCCTCCTCCAGTTACAACTAAAAGCTAAGGCCTTAACGACGAGAGGAGAGGCTACGACCTCCTCCAGTCAAATTAAAAGGCTAAGGCCTTAATGACGAAAGGAGAGGCTACGACCTCCTCCAATTAAAACTAAAAGCTAAGGCCTTAACAACGAGAAGAGAGGCTACAGTCTCCTCCGTCCAAAACAAAAGGCTAAAGCCTTAGCGACGCAAGAATAAAATCGCAATAAATAAAGGGCTACGCCCCGAACAGTACAAAAATAAAAACAAAGGAAGGGTAAATAACTCTTGAGAGATTGACAAAAGTTTCTATTTATAGTCACGAAGTTACAAAGGAGTACTGATTACAAATGAACAAGTCCTATCTAACTACAAAGACCCCTGTCGCCCCCCTCCGCTCCGGCTGCACCGTCCTCACCCTCATCCTGGAAGATCCTATCGATCTAGGACCCGGTGCCCAGCTGGTCCGCCTCTGCAAAGGAACCGCCCGTCTGGCCTGGAGAGTCGGGGTCATACCCACAGGCTTCACGAGCGACCCTGACCAGGCGGCGCTAATCGTCAACCTTCGCTTTGATGGCTCTGCCAGCGGCAAGCAGTTCATCGAACACGATCCGCCTCACCTCGGCATAAACGAGCATGTCTTGAGCTTCGCAAGATGTGTCGCCAACCGGGGTAATGGCCTCCACTTGCTGAGGAACCGCTGCTCTAGCCGAGGCTACCCGAAGTTCGGCCGACAGGACATCAACCTTGGCACGTAGCTCGGCCGCCTCCATCATCGCTATGCGACCGAGGTCCAGTTCCCCCTCCCGCTGCTGTAGAAGATTCTCCAGTTCAGGATTCCGGGTTATGGCAGCCACCAGATCTGCATCCGCCTTTTCAAGTTGGGCCGTCTGCTTGCGCAGCTGCTCCTCCAACCCCTGCAACATCTCGCGGAAAACTCAAAAATCAGGGTCTTGGGTATAGACTTCCGCATGCGTCTTGTGCTTGGCTCGGACCTCTTTGTACTTCTTCGATGATTTTCGGAGGGCAACAATCTTCTTCCGATTCCTCCGGCTCCGCTCGACCTCCAAAATAAGCGTCTGTAGAAAGAAAGGAAACAAGTCAAAAACCTTAGAAGAAAGGAAAACAAAACGAAACAAGGACCGGGTCATACCTGCAGAGCAGCACTGACGACTCGACGAGATAAGTCTCTGTCGCTCACAGTCTTCAGAGACTCCACTTCGGCAGCCCCACACAATAGGGACATGTCCGTCGCGGCCTGCTCACTCTCCAGCTACAGGTTATACCCCGTGGGGATCCCGATCCGACGGCTGCGACCCGTCACCATCATATTCACCCGGGCGTGCTCCCGCTGTGGCACGTCCACATGTTCAGAGGCCGCCTCAGCACCTTCTGGCTGCGGCACGCCCACAGCTTCAAAGGCCGGATCATCGCAGCCTCGTCTACAGCTCCACCGGCGACAGCCGACGCGCTATCGTCCTCGACACGCGAGGGAGCAACGTCTCCCGCGCCCACCCTCAAGAGGGTCGCCCTCTCCGAACGGATGGCATCAGCCATAAAGACTAGTCTCGAATCAGTGCGGCGAGTAACCACCTCCCTTTGTTCTACGGCCACCCTTTTTCTAAGGAGTAGCCTACGCCTCTTCCACTCCAACGACTCATCATCCGATGGAGCGCCCTCTTCAACAGCAGGGGACGGAGGCGCAACGTCTGCTCCAGAAGCCAAGTCAACGACCGGCTCGGGTGCAGGACGAGAAGGCCCGGGAATGTCAGCTAAGACAGACTTCCAGATGATATTGTCATGTTCCGAACTGGCGACCTCGGCAACTTCGTCACCGAACACTACTACGTCTGCTCGGTCCGCTTCAGGCTGAGCAGCCTCAGGGGGACCCTCCCTCCCAACGAACACAAATTTGGATTCCGACGGTGGGGAACTGGCGGCACGACGTCACCATTTTCGCGATACGTTCCGAGCTGCCAAAAACAAGTTAACAAAGTGTCAAGTATAACGTAAATGGCACCTAAGTGAGTGGCGAAATCGACGAACTAAAACAACCACCATACCTGGAAGACCGTATTTGAGGGTGAAGGCGGCCCATGTCCTACACTCCTCAGCGTAGGGGATCAGCCACTCCACCCAGGCTCTTATGTCTGGCACAGATTGAGGTGTAGCAAGCGTCAGTATCTAAAAGCGATGAAAAGCCAAGCAAACATAAAGATGCTAAATATAAAGGTTGACACTTACGATTGTCGTTCCATGCCTCCGGAAATTCAACTGCGTCCGCTACCGGGTCCAAGGTATAGACAAATAAGTACTTTAGCCAAAACTGGCGGTTAGGCTTATCGTCTACCTCGACGACTAAGCCTTTCGCCCCTCGATTTTTCAGCTGCAGAATTTTCCCGTTATAAAGCCAGGGCTGAACAGTTGCAGCATGTGATGGGCGGTAACGTCTACACCGGCTCTCTCGGTGTACGTCGTCAATATCTGGCAAATTTTTCACGTGTACGGAGTGAGCTGAGCCGGGCAAATATTATCAAACCGGCACAACTCCTCCGCCAGCGGGTAGATTGGGAGTTCGCATCCCATTATGAACGGATATTCATAAATGGCACAGAACCTGGACCTGTGAACATAGACCAGATCCCTCCCGGCCATATGCATAACTGCCGCTTCCGGGATCCGGCAGGATACTCGGAGGTCATGTAGAAGAGACCCGATATAGGTGGATCTCTCCCATTCAGGGGTCTCCGCCGGCGTCAAAGATTCCCTCCAAACATACAGTTCGCGAGGGAGGAGGTTTTCCACAGTCAAAGGGACAAGAGGTTTACGAACCTTCTTGCTACCCTTTGACTGCTGAGAAGCTCCAGAAGCAGCATCACCCTCTTCCGGTCCCCGGCGACGATTACTCTTAGTCATTGCTTGAAGTTTCGTTGTATATACTAAGGATGCAACAGCAAGAACACAAGAACAGAGGAAAGAGTTGCAAGTTCTATGGGAGAAAGTTAAGAAGCAAAAAAGTTTCTGATGATCTAAAGAGTGGAAAGTCTTGAAACTGTCCTCTATTTATAATGAGTCGTTACGCGAAATTAGAAGAGTTTTTGCACCGGAATAGAGGCGGGAAACCGAAACGTCAAATCGTCTTTATGACCTGTCTTGAAAACAACAGTACTTATGACGCACGCTGTGAGCAGACGACATTTCAGAAGAGCGTGCCACATGTGCGCATGTATAAGGACCCAATACGGGTCGACTTTATCCGCCCATTACAGATGCGCTTCGAACACGTCTTCAATAGGCGGAGGGACTATCTGTATAGGGACGAATCAGACGTAAGACGAGGCGAGTACGTATATATGTACGACCGACTCGGACGCAGTACAGGCTAGGCCCGCCTCCTTAAGAGGCCGCCGACATTTGGAGACGTCCTCCCTCATGGCCGCACGACGAAAAGGATGCGTCCCCGTCCGTAGCGGCGTGTCGACGAGCCAGTCCAAGTGGACGTCCCCGACTCCCCCTTCCCTGTGTTTCCGCTGTAATAGTAATAGCCTTAGGGCGATGTAATATGCTAGCGAGGGGATCGCTCCTCTATATAACGGAGGGTCCCCCTTATTTGTAACACAAGTAAAATTAATCATTAATAATACAACTCTCTCCCTCTACCACTTCTTTATCTACTGTTATCACTTTAGTGCTTCCTTGTTCTTATACTTGATTAAACCTCATCATCTTTTCATAAGGGTAACTGTCACGACCCAGATTTTCCCCCAACATCGGGATCGTGATGGCGCCTACTCGTGGTAGCTAGGCAAGCCACTGTATTCGTACTATCCTGTTTTTAACACAATTTTAATTAAATAAATGCGGAATACTTTATCGAAATAGAAATAACTAATTACAAGATGAAAATCATACCGAAATCCTCTACCCAAGACGTGGAGTCACCAACTCACGAACTACTACTGAATACTACACATAAAAGTTTGAAAGAAATATAACATAATTCTGTTTGTCTCGGAACAAAGAGACTACATCTAGTAACATAAATAAAGAGAGAGACGTCGGGCCTGCGGACGTCTGCAAGCTACCTCGGTCTCAAATGTGATCAACTCCCACACAATCGAATTATTGTTGCTGCTCCTGATCGTAACCTGGACCTGTGCAAAAACGCACAGAAGTGTAGTATCAGCACAACCGACCCCATGTGCTGGTAAGTGCCTGGCCTATCCCGGCAAAGTAGTGACAAGCCTAGGACCAGACACCCACATAAACCTGTACAATTCAATATATATGTATACCACCGAATAACAAGAAATAACCAGGTAATAACACAATAAGGAATATCTCAAGGAATTCAACAATTAACAACAGTTAATAAATTCACAAGGAAAAACAAAGTATAATGGAAACACAAGTAATATCAATTCAAGAAATAGCAAGCAGTTGCACGGCATCACCCTTCGTGCTTTTACTCTAATCCTCACCAAATAAGCAAATAAAGTACACGCATCACCCTTCGTGCTTTTACTCTCATCCTCACATCCATAGTACGGCATGATCCTTCGTACATGGTTCAATAACAAGGCACGGCATGATCCTTCGTGCATAATCAATAAAACATGGCACGGCATTAACCTTCGTGCATAAATAATAAAACATGGCACGACATCACCCTTCGTGCATTATCACTCTTCCTCACCCAAATAACAATCACAAGTTAAGGGCAAAGAAAGAAACAGTAATTCATAAATCGTCCCAACAAGGGAGAACCATAACAATTCTACAACCTGACAAAGGTTCAACAATTCATCTGTGAATATATCTCAAAATAAGCATTTTCAACGACTCACGGTCATACTAGAAGCCAGTGTATGGATGCTCTTCACCACAACCCATACACCGCACTCGATCACATAACACATAACACATAATCCTATTCCCTCAAGCTAGGATAGAACAAACACTTACCTCGAATGTTTATGAACAATTCAATCCGTGGAAATGTCTTTTTCTTTCAAATTTGGCTCCTATCCAATCGTATCTATACACAATTGACTTAATGTCATCAATACTACTCAACAAACTAATTCTTAAGACCAAATACAACTTTTACAATATTCTGCCCGGAATAGTGAATTTCAACTCCGGGCCCACATGGTCGAAACTCGGGGTTAGGACCAAAATCCGGTTACCCATCCCCCCACGAGTTCATGTATATGATTTGTTTCAACATCGGACCTTAATTCGAGGTCCAATTTCCCAATTTATGAAAAACCCCATATTCTAACAAAAACAAGAAATTCTACCATGAAAAGCTTTGATTTCTATTGAAAAACATGTTTAATGATGTTAGGAATTGAAAGAATTAAGTAAAAAGTGACTTACAATTGTTTTGATGAAGAAGGAATCCGTGAAGAATAGCAAATGGGTGTTTTTGTTTTGTAAAAAGTGAAGAAATGAACTGAAAATCGTGTTTTACAGGTCTCTGTGTTCTCATTTGCGAACATGGGTTCGCAATTGCGAACCCCGACCAATTTCTGAAGTTTGATAAATAAGCTAAGGCTGGGAAGTTCGCATTTGCGAACATTTGTTCGCATTTACGAACATAGGCAGAAAAAGGGAGTGTTCGCATTTGCGAACTAATGTTCGCATTTGCGAACACAGGCAGTATAGGGCAGTATTCGCATTTGCGAATAATGGTTCGCATTTGCGAACACAGGCAGTATAGGGAACGTTCGCATTTGCGAATTGTTGTTCGCATTTGCGAACATAGGCAGGCCCTGGGGACTTTTGCATTTGCGAACAATTGTTCGCATTTGCGAACAAGGCTGGGCATGAGGGGTTTCGCATTTACGATCAGGGTTCGCATTTGCGAGCCCTGCCTTGTACTGCCCCCTTCACAATTGCGAGAAATACTTTGCAATTGCGAAACCAACAGCTGGGTGAAAAACCAACAGTGCAAAAATTCAGAATTTCATCCAACGGCCTATCAAATCTTTACCCGAGCCCCCCGGGCTCCCAACCAAACATGTACACAACTTCAAAAACACATTTCGAACTTGTTCGTGCGATCATATCGCCAATATCACATCGTTTTCATCAAATCAAACCTCAAGTTCATGATTTTCATACTTTTGGTTTTCAAAACTTTCAAACTCGGAACTCAAGGTCCAAAACATCTCAAACGACATCCGAATGTCACCAAACTTTACAGAAATCACATATATAATATTTAAGACTTGTACCGGCGTCGGAACCAAAATACGAGCCCGATACCAAGGTCAATTAATTTATTTCCTTTAACAATTACATCAAAAACAATTTCATAGAAAAATTCATAACTTGGGCTCTAGGCCTCAGAATTCGACTCCGGACGCATGTCCAAGTCCCATATTTTCCTACGGACCTCTCGGGACCATCCAATCTCGGTCCGGATCCGTTTACCAAAAATATTGACCGAAGTCAACCATATCAATATTAATATCATTTTTATCCAAATTTCTCATAGAATTCATATTTTCTATCACAAAATCTTTCCGGCTACATGCTCGGATCATGCACGTAAATCGAGGCAACATAGAATGAGGTTTTCAAGGCCTCAGAAGCTCGAAATGATTAATAAAATAAGTGATGACCCTTTGGGTCGTCACAATCTCCACCTCTAAAACAACCGTTCGTCCTCGAACGGACAAAAGAAAGAAGTACCTGAGTCAGGAAACAAATGTGGGTAGCGGCTCCGCATATCAGACTCGAACTCCCAGGTCGATGCCTCAGGAGGCTGACCTCTCCACTGAACACGCACAGAAGGATAACTCTTCGACCTCAACTGTCGAACCTGCCGGTCTAGAATGGCTACCGGCTCCTCCTCGTAAGATAGATCATTGTCCAATTGGACAGTACTGAAGTCTAACACATGTGTGGGATCGCCGTAGTATCTCCGAAGCATAGATACGTGAAAAACCGGATGTACGGCTGATAAGCTAGGCGGCAAAGCTAATCTGTAAGCCACCCCTCCCACTCTGTCTAGAATCTCAAATGGACCAATATACCTAGGGCTAAGCTTGCCCTTCTTCCCGAACCTCATCACGCCCTTCACAGGCGACACTCGGAGCAATACTCGTTCACCAACCATGAAATCTACATCTCGAACCTTACGATCCGCATAAGTCTTCTCCCTGGACTGAGCTGAACGCAATCTCTCCTCTGAATAGTCTTGACCTTATCCAAGGCCTCCTGAACTAAGTCTGTACCCAACAACCGAGCCTCTCCCGGTTCAAACCATCCAACCGGTGATCGACATCACCTACCATACAACGCCTCATACGGAGCCATCCGGATGCTAGACTGGTAACTGTTATTGTAGGCGAACTCTGCTAATGGCAGGAACCGGTCCCACGAGCCTCCGAAATCAATAACACGGGCTCGAAGCATGTCCTCGAGAATCTAAATAGTCCTCTCGACCGGCCATCCGTCCGAGGATGAAATGTTGTACTCAACCGAACCTCTGGGTGCCTAACTCCCGCCGGACCGCTCTCCAGGAACCGCGAGGTAAACCGCGTACCCCGATCGGAGATAATAGATACTGGCACTCCACGGAGACGAACAATCTCCCTAATGTAAACCTCCGCTAACCTCTCCGACGAGTAGGAGATAGATACTGGAATAAAGTGTGCCGACTTGGTCAACCTATCAACAATGACCCAAATAGCATCAAATTTCCTCCGAGTCAAAGGAAGTCCAGTAACGAAGTCCATAGTGATCCACTCCTATTTCCACTCGGGAATTTCAATCCTCTCGAATACACCACCAGGTCTCCGGTGCTCATATTTCACCTGCTGACAATTTAAACACCGAGCGACATACGCAACGATATCTTTCTTCATTCTGCGCCACCAATAGTGCTGCCGTAAGTCCCGGTACATCTTCGCGGCGCCCGGGTGAATAGAATACCGCGAACTGTGGGCCTACACTAAGATCAACTCTCGAATCCCTTCGACATTGGGCACACAAACTCGACCCTGCAATTTCAATACCCCATCATCATCTAGACTTACCTGTGTGGCACCTCCCTGCCGTACTATATCTCTCAACTCACGCAAATGAGGATCATCAAATTGCCTCTCACGGATACGCTCTAATAATGAAGAACGAGCGACCGTGCAGGCTAACACCCTGCTAGGCTCAGAAATGTCTAATCTCACGAACCGGTTGGCTAAGGCCTGGACATCTAGAGCTAATGGTCTCTGACTGACCGGAATGTATGCAAGACTACCCATGCCGGCATACTTTCTACTCAAAGCATCGGCCACCACATTGGCCTTACCTGGATGATATAAGATAGTAACATCATAGTCTTTTAGCAACTCTAACCATCTCCGATGTCGTAGATTCAACTCCTTCTGCTTGAACAAGTACTGTAGGGTTTTGTGATCAGTGTACACCTCACATGTCACACCATATAAATAATGCCTCCACATCTTTAAGGCATGAACCACTGCTGCTAACTCAAGATCATGAACTGGATAATTCTTCTCATGTATCTTTAACTGCCTCGAAGCATAAGCAATAACCTTACCATCCTGCATCAATACCGCTCCAAGCCCTGTACGAGATGCGTCACAATAAACTGTATAAGGCCCTGCACCTGTAGGTAGTATCAACACTAGTGCGGTGGTCAAGGCTGTCTTGAGCTTCTGAAAGCTCGCCTCACACTCCTCTGGGTCAACCTGGTCATCGGGGCTGCAATAGAAAAAAACTCCTCTACAAATCGACGGTAGTAACCTGCTAATCCCAAGAAACTCCGGATCTCAGTCACTGAAGCTGGTCGAGGCCAATTCTGGACTGCCTCAATCTTCTTTGGGTCTACCCGAATACCTTCCACCGATACAATGTGACCCAGAAATGCTACCGAACTCAGCTAGAACTCACATTTAGAAAATTTGGCATATAGCTGGTAATCTTTCAGAGTCTGAAGAACCACTCTGAGGTGCTGCTCGTGCTCTTCCTGGCTGCGGGAGTACACCAGGATGTCATCTATGAAGACTATCACGAACATATCTAAGTAAGGCCTGAATACCCGATTCATCAACTCCATGAATGCTGCTGGGGCATTGGTCAACCCGACGGACATGACCAAGAACTCATAATGCCCATATCTAGAGCGAAAGGTTGTCTTAGGAATGTCAGCCGCCCTGATCTTCAGCTGATGGTAGCCTGACCTCAAGTCTATCTTAGAGAATACCCTCGCTCCCCGGAGCTGGTCAAACAAATCATCAATCCTCGGCAGTGGATATTTATTTTTGATAGTCACCTTGTTTAACTGCCGGTAATCAATACACATCCGCATCGAGCCATCCTTCTTCTTTACAAATAATACAGGTGCTCCCCAGGGGGAAACACTGGGCCTGATAAAGCCCTTCTCAAGAAGGTCCTGCAACTGATCTTTCAACTCTTTTAGCTCCGGCGGGGCCATACGATAGGGTGGGATAGAGATGGGCTGAGTGTCCGGTGCCAGATCAATACAGAAATCAATATCCCTGTCGGGTGGCATGCCCGGCAGGTCTGAAGGAAAAACTTCAGGAAAATCCCGTGCAATAGGGACTGAATCAATGGAAGGAACTCTTGCGCTGGAATCGCGAACATAAGCCAAATAAGCTAGACACCCCTTCTCGACCATACGTCGAGCCTTAACATAAGAAATAACAGTGCGAACGGAGTGGCTTGATGTACCCTTCCACTCTAATCGGGGTGATTCTGGCAAGGCTAAGGTGACAGTCTTAGCATGACAATCAAGAATAGCATGGTATGGGGACAACCAGTCCATCCCCAATATGACATCAAAATCTACCATGTCCAAAAGCAACAGATCAACACGGGTCTCAAGACCCCCAAATATAACTACGCACGAACGATGCACCCGATCGACTACAATGGAGTCACCCACTGGTGTAGCCACATAAACTGGAATATCCAGAGCATAGCTGGGCACAGCCAAATACGGTGCGAAGTAGGAAGACACATAGGAATATGTAGATCCGGGGTCAAATAATACTGAAGCACCTCTGCCACACACAAGAATAGTACCTGTAATCACGGCATCTGATGCCTCTGCCTCTGGCCTGGCTAGTAAAGCATAGAATCGGGGATCTGCACCTCCCCTCTGAGCTGCGTCTCTAGGACGACCATCAACTGGCTGACCTCTACCTCTCGCTGGACGGTCTCCACCTCTACGGTCTCGACCTCCACCTCTATAATCCCTACCCCCGCCTCTGGCTGGCTGGGCAGGCCGAGGGTCAGCTGGGGCCTGAATCATAGGACGAGGACCTCGCTGCTGAGAGTTGCCCGCTGCTATAGGGCAATTCCTGATAAAATGACCTGGGTCGCCACAACCGTAGCAACTCTTAGACTGATAGGGCTGCTGGCCCTGACGACCTGAATGGCCTCCACGAACACTCTGAAGAGGCTGAGCATTAATAGGAGACTGGTCTGAATAATGCCCCCGAGAACCACGATCACCTGATCCACCCTGTGAAGCCCGAAGGGCGGAATGAAAAGGCCTGGAGGACTGGCCTCTATCAAAGGATTCTCTGCTACCAGAGGAAGAAGCACCAAACCTACCCGAATGACGAGGCCTCTTATCCGAAGAATAACCGCCTCCTCTAGCGAGAGCCATCTCAACTCTGCGTGCTGCATTGGCTGCCTTCTGAAATGATATGTCACTCCCCACGCCCATAGCCATCTGGAGTCTAATCGGCTGATTAAGCCCATCTATAAACCTGCAGACCCTCTCCCACTCTGTGGGAAGTATCACCACTGCATGACGAGCCAAATCGACAAACCTCATCTCGTACTGTGTGACCGTCATAGTGCCCTGATGGAGGCGCTCAAACCTGCCTCCGAAGTACATCCCGCTGAGTAGCAGGGAGAAACTTCTCCATAAATAGTTCCGCAAACTGATCCCATGATAAAGCTGGGGACCCTGCCGGTCGAGTCAAGCAATAATCTCTCCACCAAGTCTTGGCGGATCCTGCAAGCCTGAAAGTACAGAAGTCAACTCCGTTTGTATCCACGATCCCCATAGTCTTGAGAATCTCATGGCAACTGAATAAGAAGTCCTGAGGATCCTCTGATGTGGTTCCACTGAATGTAGTGGTAAATAGCTTGGAGAACCGATCAAGCCTCCATAACGAATCAGAAGTCATGGCCGCTCCATCACCTGCATGAGCTGTGGTACCTGACTGAGTGGCCACAGCTGGCTGAACCACCGGTGCCTGAGGCTGAGGAGCTACTGGCTCCGGAGTATAAGCAATAGGAGTCTGGGCCCCTCCTCCAGCCTGAGAAGTGGCTGGGGCAACTGATAATCAACCCGCTCTGGCAATGCTGTCCATGAATCCCACTATTCTGACCAAAGCATCCCGGAGATCCGGGGTAAATAAAGCCTCTCCTAGGACCTGAGCTGGGCCCACTGGAGCTGCTGGAACCGAACCTCCTCGTCAATCTCAATATGAGGCTCCACCTCTGGGGTAGCTGCCTGGGGCTGATCTCTACCCCTACCACGGCCTCTGATACGGCCTCGGTCCCTCACGGCAGCTGCCTGGGGCTCGGGCTGCTGGTCAGCGGACGAAGAAGCGCGTGTCCTCACCATCCGCGAAAGGACAGAATAGAAATTCAATCAGTAATTGAGGAACAAGTCGCACGACAAGAAAGAACAAATGAGAGACTCTTTCCTAACTCAATAGACTCTGGAGGACAAGTACAGACGTCTCCGTACCTACCCTTAAATGCCAATGCAAGGACTGGCTGTAGGTTAAATAAGTCCTAAAAGCTGAATACCAGTGTCACGACCCGGATTTTCCCCCAACATCGGGATCGTGATGGCGCCTACTCGTGGTAGCTAGGCAAGCCACCGTATTCATACTATCCCGTTTTTAACACAATCTTAATTAAATAAATGCGGAATACTTTATCGAAATAGAAATAACTAATTACAAGATGAAAATCATACCGAAATCCTCTACCCAAGACGTGGAGTCACCAACTCACGAACTACTACTGAATACTACACATAAAAGTTTGAAAGAAATATAACATAATTCTGTTTGTCTCGGAACAAAGAGACTACAGCTAGTAACATAAATAAAGAGAGAGACGTCGGGCCTGCGGACGTCTGCAAGCTACCTCGGTCTCAAACGTGATCAACTCCCACACAATCGAATTACTGCTGCTGCTCCTGATCGTAACCTGGACCTGTGCAAAAACGCACAGAAGTGTAGTATCAGCACAACCGACCCCATGTGCTGGTAAGTGCCTGGCCTATCCCGGCGAAGTAGTGACAAGCCTAGGACCAGACACCCACATAAACCTGTGCAATTCAATATATATGTATACCACATAATAACAAGAAATAACCAGGTAATAACACAATAAGGAATATCTCAAAGAATTCAACAATTAACAACAGTTAATAAATTCACAAGGAAAAACAAAGTATAATGGAAACACAAGTAATATCAAGTCAAGGAATAGCAAGCAATTACACGGCATCACCCTTCGTGCTTTTACTCTCATCCTCACCAAATAAGCAAATAAAGTACACGGCATCACCCTTCGTGCTTTTACTCTCATCCTCACATCCATAGTACGGCATGATCCTTCGTACATGGTTCAATAACAGGGCACGGCATGATCCTTCGTGCATAATCAATAAAACATGGCACGGCATTAACCTTCGTGCATAAATAATAAAACATGGCACGGCATCACCCTTCGTGCATTATCACTCTTCCTCACCCAAATAACAATCACGGTTAAGGGCAAAGAAAGAAACAGTAATTCATAAACCGTCCCAACAAGGGCAATCAATAATCATCTTCATAACAAGTCCCGACAAGGGAGAACAATAACAATCTGTAAATATATCTCAAAATAAGCATTTTCAATGACTCACGGTCATACTAGACGCCAGTGTATGGATGCTCGTCACCACAGCTCATACACCGCACTCGATCACATAACACATAACACATAATCCTATTCCCTCAAGCTAGGATAGAACAAACACTTACCTCGAATGTTTATGAACAATTCAATCCGTGGAAATGTCTTTTTCTTTCAAATTTGGCTCCAATCCAATCGTATCTATACACAATTGATTTAATATCATCAATACTACTCAACAAACTAATTCTTAAGACCAAATACAACTTTTACAATATTCTGCCCGGAATAGTGAATTTCAACCCCGGGCCCACATGTTCGAAACTCGGGGTTAGGACCAAAATCCGGTTACCCATCCCCCCACGAGTTCATGTATATGATTTGTTTCAAAATCGGACCTTAATTCGAGGTCCAATTTCCCAATTTATGAAAAACCCTATATTCTAACAAAAACAAGAAATTCTACCATGAAAACCTTTGATTTCTATTGAAAAACATGTTTAATGATGTTAGGAATTGAAAGAATTAAGTAAAAAGTGACTTACAATTATTTTGATGAAGAAGGAATCCGTGAAGAATCACAAATGGGTGTTTTTGTTTTGTAAAAAGTGAAGAAATGAACTGAAAATCGTGTTTTACAGGTCTCTGTGTTCGCATTTGCGAACATGGGTTCGCAATTGCGAACCCCGACCAATTTCTGGAGTTTGAAAAATAAGCTAAGGCTGCGAAGTTCGCATTTGCGAACTTTTGTTCGCATTTGCGAACACTGGCAGGAAAGGGGAATGTTCGCATTTGCGAACATATGTTCGCATTTGCGAACACAGGCAGTATAGGGGAATATTCGCATTTCAAACTATTGTTCGCATTTGCGAACAAGGCTGGATATGGGAACGTTCGCATTTGCGAACTGTTGTTCGCATTTGCGAACATAGGCAGGCCCTGGGGACTTTCGCATTTGCGAACAATTGTTCGCATTTGCGAACAAGGCTGGGCATGAGGGGTTTCGCATTTACGATCAGGGTTCGCATTTGCGAGCCCTGCCTTGTACTGCCCCCTTCGCAATTGCGAAACCAATAGCTGGGTGAAAAACCAGCAGTGCAAAAATTCAGAATTTCATCCAACGGCCTATCAAATCTTTACCCGAGCCCCCGGGCTCCCAACCAAACATGTACACAACTTCAAAAACACATTACGAACTTGTTCGTGCGATCATATCGCCAATATCACATCGTTTTCATCAAATCAAACCTCAAGTTCAGGATTTTCATACTTTTGGTTTTCAAAACTTTCAAACTTGGAACTCAAGGTCCAAAACATCTCAAACGACATCCGAATGTCACCAAACTTTACAGAAATCACATATATAATATTTAAGACTTGTACCGGGCGTCGGAACCAAAATACGAGCCCGATACCAAGGTCAATTAATTTATTTCCTTTAACAATTACATCAAAAACAATTTCATAGAAAAATTCATAACTTGGGCTCTAGGCCTCAGAATTCGACTCCGGACGCATGTCCAAGTCCCATATTTTCCTACGGACCTCTCGGGACCATCCAATCTCGGTCCGGATCCGTTTACCAAAAATGTTGACCGAAGTCAACCATATCAATATTAATATCATTTTTATCCAAATTTCTCATAGAATTCATATTTTCTATCACAAAATCTTTCCGCCTACATGCTCGGATCGTGCACGTAAATCGAGGCAACATAGAATGAGGTTTTCAAGGCCTCAGAGAAGCTCGAAATGATTAATAAAATAAGTGATGACCCTTTGGGTCGTCACAGTAACATATACACGAATCCAATGACCGATCTTTAATATATACTAGTTTTAGGGTACGTGCGTTGCACGTGTTCTTTGTGTTAATAAAAAATAAAATTTTATAAATAAAATAAATAATATTCAAAAAATATGTTTATGTTATAATATAAAATTAACAAAAATTTACAAGCTCCAAAATAATAAATAATTAATCGTATTTAGGAGTTTGATCTACTCTAATAGTTCTTCCTTGCTTTATTGTACAAAAAAGTCACAGGAATAGCGTTTGATTGAAAGGTAAAAAAATTATTCAACTTTACTTGAGGACTTGGGTATGTACATTACATGTATATTCCATATTACGTGTTAAAAAAACTATGTAAGATAATTTACCAACAATCTTTTTTTTTATCTTTACTCATTTTAAGATACTGCTAAAGTAGTAACCTTATTCTATTGATAACTTAGTACTTGTTAAAAGAAAATAGAATGTCTCAATTGCTTTTTAAAGTCTAAATTCATGCCACCATAATATGAATTATCATTAATGTTTTCGGTTTCTTAAAATCGAAACTATGACTTACATGCACTATTTCTTTTGTGCCCTTTTAAATATTAGGCATAAAATTGATGAATCAGTTATTTACTTTAATTTTATTTAAAAAACACGTTATTTAATTTTTTTCACAAAATATATATCCATAAAGCAACATGTAAGAATTATAATTATGTAACATATATAGTTCAAATAAGGAAAAATTTAAGTTAGGTAAAGTTTTAATTGACTTTAAAGTCCTAACTTTTAACGTTTCCTACCTAGTTCAATGGAAAATAATTTAATAACAAATTTTAGTCAATTTCAAAAAAAAATATTAGAAGAATAATCAAATGACTATTTTGTCTAGTGTGAAATCCAATTTTAAAGGGTAAAAAAGGCGAGACATTTTGCTAAGGGCATTCGTGCTTTTAATATAGTATAGATAGATAGATACATTTGCGTGTGTACTCATATCAATAAGTACTAAATTTATTAATAGATACGTAAATATAATTAGGCATACAAATAATAAATATTAGTATGTGTTTCTAGTTAGCCAACTCAAAAATAAAGAAATCGCATGCAAAAGTTTTCATATGTCTTCTTTTTACTTTGAGAACTTATGTTAGAATATTTTATGAAAGTTTTTGTTATTTTTGTGACCTAATACATAAAAAAATAAATATATGAATTGTCACATAAAATAAATAATAAATTGAACATTTTGATCTATTAGAGATCCGTGAATGAAAAAAATTGATCATATACCACCTAAAAAATTAATAGTGAAACTATAAAGTCTAAAATAACTAATATTGAGTTAATAGTTATAATAAATATGTTAGTATGAAAAACAAACAGTGATACATTGTCATTTATAGAACTTAATGCGAAAAAGAAAAAAGATGATAACTCATTTACATTTTATCTTTCTACTTTATATTTCATGTTTTAAATTTATATTTTTATCAAATGTGACTCTTGATACGATAGTATAGCCAATTTACTCTATTTCTTATTCTTTTACTATCAATGCTCTTCTTAGAAAAATAAAGTTTATAAACCTTAATAGCTTCGTGAAGTTGACAAATAGTATTACTTATATGATGAATTTGACAAAGAATTCAGAAATTGTTTTCTAATTAATTAAAGGGTAAAAAAGGGGAACAACATTTCGCTAAGGGCATTCGTGCTTTTAATATAGTATAGATATTGATAACTTCCTACATAATTCAAGTGAGAAAATCTAATTAATAAAGTTTTATTCATTTAAAAGTTCTTAATATTAGAAATAAGTAAATGAACCTATATTCTTATATTTTACTTAGAACAATAAGTAAAAGACCCCAATTATTCTTCACAAATTGTATTTTTTTTATTTATTGTACAATCTTTTTTTTACCTATGCTTTAACTTTGCATAATCTTTCAGAAATTAAGCACAACATATTATATGTTCACATTTAATAAATAAGACATCATGTTACTTCATTAAATTAAAATATAATAGAAAAATATTTTGTTAATAAAAACCGTTCCTTTCCATTATAAAGTATTGTCCGGCTTTCTTTTACTTGTCATCAAATAAATTATTTTAATTGAATCTATTTTAGATTTATTTTAGTCTTAAGATTTTAAAATTATATGACATAAGCAGATGGGTCAACTTTCTAATATTTGGTAAGGAAAAACTTAAGTCAAATCGTATTTTAATATTTAGCTTAATATTATTGCTTAAAGCTTTGGTGTTAGAAGTAATTATTATAAAAGGAAATAATTTATATAACTAAAATCTTTCTAAATTAAAATTCTTAAATATAGAAGTTGGTATATAGTTTGAATAAGGAAATATTTAATATATATAAACTTTACTTTTTGAAATTTTAAATATTAGAAAAATAATTAAATGACTATTCTTAAATATTAGGAAAGTTATTAAATAAATATTTCTAAATATTAGGATAGTAATTAAAAAACTATTTTGTCTAGTTTGAACTCTAATTTTAAAGGGTAAAAAGGACGAACGACATTTCGCTAAGGGCCTTCGTGCTTTTAATATAATATAGATTACCATTGATTCCGATTTACCTTTCATCTATATTGATTGATTTGCTTAAAAAGTGTTAACAACTTTTGAGTCAAACACATATGAATCCTAACTTTTAACTAAGTAATGTGTTTTAATATCTTCGATCTTCACATCTTGCTAGCTATTTTGGATGATAATTGTTTCATTTTTTGTGAAGATTGTCCATAAATGTTGTAAGATTGATAATGATTTTCCATAGTTTTCAAGATCTTCCTTGATTTCCACAATTTTCCTTAAGCTTCCTTGCTTAAATCTGGCGAGTCTTCATACGTTTTTCCAATTTCTGCAATATAGATCTTTTCATGTAATCAGTCCTTTTATGGGTGACTTATAAATATCTTAAAATAACAATAACAACAACCCAGTATAATCCCACTTAGTGGGGTCTGGGGAGGGTAGTGTGTACGCAGACCTTACCTCTACCCTGGGGTACAGAGGCTGTTTCCAAATAGACCCCCGGCATCCTTCCCTCCAAGGACTTCCCACCTTGCTCTTGGGGAGACTCGAACTAACAACCTCTCGGTTGGAAGTGGGGGTTGCTTACCATCAGAGCAACCCCTCTTGTCAAATATAAATATCTTAGTCTTGACAAAAATCAAACACAAAACAGAGCTCTTTATTGATTATTACCATTTAGCTTTAGTTTGTTATCATCAAATTTTATAACTTATTTAGATGGTTATTATATATCGTTTCATAATATATCGTTTCGTATTATATTGTATTATATTATACTGTATCATTTGATGAATATAATATTTGGATGGAATCGTTTTGACGTCGTTTTATGGTATCACGCACCAGTGATATGATGAATAAACTTATAATATTATGATAAAAAATTATGATATGGTATATAAAAAGATAGGGTAAATAGTAAAATAAATTATTTGATAATAATGAAGGGTGAGATTGAGAGAAAAACACAAGGAAACGACGCGACCATACCAAATCGGTCGTTACATAAAGTGACACATTTATCGTTACGTAACGACGGATTTAACGATATGATACAATAAAATTTAAGTAACAATCAAAATAAATATTATATTTAAAATAATAAATATTATATTTAAAATAAAAATACTATACGATACATAACATACTTGGACTAACGTTTATATAAGTGAGAAAAAAACTTGTATATATATATATATATATATATATATATATATATATATATATATATATATATATATATATATATATATATATATATATATATCCTAACATTTTTTAATCCGAAATTTACAGTACAAGTATATTTTTTTAGTTAGTCCGTGAGTATTATAATATAGTGGTCCTAGAAATTAATTAGATTAGATACTCCATTTGATGAAAGTAAGGTTGAGTTAAAGTCCACTAAATCCGGAATTACTACTTTAAACAGTGTAGAGTAAACCAATAGAGAGGGCGTTAAGTGTCAGTCTCAGGTCCCGGAATCCCACTTCAACAAATTCAAGGAAAAAAATACTCACTCTCTCGTTTACTATTTACTATAAATAAAGGATGGCGGAGAATTTGGGAGAAGACGTAAAGTAAACTTGAAAAAAACGTGAAAGCGTTTCCTTGTCTTGTTTTGCTCTCTCCACATTGTATAAAAGCTCTATTGCTTCTTCTTCCTCTTCAGCTTCACTCGCTTTCGCAGGTATTTTTCTCGACTTTTTTTCTCTTCCACTTCATTCATGCAATTAGCGTATCAAATGGCGTTATTGCGCATTCTTCGTCGTTAATTTTTTAATTTTTTAATTTGTTTCTTGGATCTGGGTTTCCCCTGTTTTACAGCCAACTTGTTCATATAAATTAGTTTTAATATGGTCCATTTTTTGTTTTTGGAACAGAGTGCTCTGTTTTACTGGTCCTAAAGATGGCGGCGAACTCGACCCCACAGCCGCAGTTTATGACAAACACTGCAAACAAAAACCTTTCCAATCAGCCTTTGATTGATGATATCGAATATGATCAGATTGTTGTACCCGATGTCAGTTTTCTGACTCCCCCACCCCCCATCTTCTCCGTCTGTTTTATGTCTTTTTCTGTTTTGTCTTATGTGTATATTTCTCATACTTCCTCTTCCCAAAAGAGAGTGACAATCTTGAACATGAATTAAAATTAGAGTTATCAAATTTTAAGATTTTCTGATAATTACACGTAAAAACTACACAAGTTATTTTAGAAATACTAGTTGTTTAAAAATTTACTATGTATTGAAAAATGTTTGGAAAAATACTGATAATAAGAAAATGGTTAACTCTCCAACTAATAAATGTGTCATATAAAGTATTGTCAGCTGGAGCTATGAACCGGTAATGTTGTTAGAGACAATTTGATTTTTCATTACTTTGATTTTATATCTTATTTTGCAGATAATTTTTGTACTATGGCGATGTTTTTAAATGTTGGATATTTCCTATTTTTAGTTTGCCTATTTGTGAGAAAATTTGTAGGACTGGTAGATGGGAAGTTACAGCATCGTGATTTGTTTCAATTTTTAAAGGGCCTTTAATATGCATGCCTATTTTTATCCTTCCCATTTCATAGTAATACTTACAGATGTTTTTCCGTGGTTTTGAAGTTGGTTTTACTTTGTGCAGTTGCACTGTAAATTTTAGGTTGGAAAATGCGGATTCTTGACTTTCTTGCATAGTTATATAGGACCTTCACTTTCTTTTTGCTAGTTGTAAGCTTGCCACTTTCATTTTGCTGTTTTAACCATTAACAATATTGAGGTCTATGGGAGATAGACTCTCTGCCCTCGCAAGGTAGGGGTAAGGACGTGTACCTCCCTTCCTCCCAAGACCCCACTTGTGGTCCCTTCCTCCCAAGACCCACTCATTGGATTTCTTGTTGTTGTTGTAACTATTAACAATATTCATTTGTTGGCTCCTAACCTTTTACCATTATCTGAACTCTACATGATACTTTTGTTTTTTTTCTAACTTCTATTTGTGATCCTATTTTATTAAATCTAAGTATGTTTCTGCCAGAAATGTTTGAGGAAATCGTGTATGTTTTTTTTTTTGGTTGTAGCTACTTACACTGCCCAGATACCAGTGCACCCAATGATGTGAAATCTCTCATTTCAATGACTAGAGTAAAAGATATTTCGCTGGAATTCTTTTGTGATCTTACTAATTTCCATGAATTCTCTGTCATAGTTCTACTTTGAGTGATTTTGTTTCTTATATAGCGAAGAATAAAAGCTGGTAATACTAACTCCTGTAACCCGTTGTCTCCTCTCATATTATCTAGCTCTTCAATGTATCTGGTGTGGCTATTGTTCGTTACAGCTGGAATTAGTTGCTTCATTTTGTTGGATTACATCGGTATATAATCCGTGGTATCAATCAATTGATGAATGTCCTCGTATTTACAGAAGAAAAGCTGGAAGAACATATTTTCATATGTTGGTCCTGGTTTCCTTGTTTGTATTGCCTATATCGATCCTGGAAATTGTAAGTCTTGGTAATGAATTTGAATTTAGTGATCACATATTTTATTTCTGTATGTAACCTTGTTCTTTTCTCTTTACAATGTGCTCTGCAGTTCAAACTGATTTACAAGCTGGAGCTCAATACAAATATGGGGTGTGTATCTGTGTTGCTCTTTCTTTGGACAACTATAATTTATTTAGAAATTGTTCTGCAGAATGGTATTTTTCTGAGATTTCTAATACCTTGAATTGAACCATAATGTATTAAACACCAAGTTTCTTCCAGATTCAAACTAGTCTTCAATCTTGAATAAACATGTTAGGCATTGTTTTATCTAATTACTTGAGTTTCTTACTCTTGTATATGTGAATCCTAAGAAGTCCCTTATGAGCTGTTCCTTATATTTTCGTTTTCTCTGTTAATCTAAAATCTATGTAACAAAGCTCTTACCTTTTTTTGCAGTTGCTTTGGATAATCTTACTGGCTTCCTTTGCTGCTCTTGTGATCCAATCCTTGGCAGCAAATCTAGGGGTGGTTACAGGTTCCTGATTTTGGATTAGTTGACCTTCTTATCAATCTGAGCAGTAGTATAGTGGTGACAACAATGTACTCGCTTTGTTACAGGGAAGCATTTAGCGGAGCATTGTAGAAAGGAGTACCCAAAGGTGCCGAATTTCATCTTATGGATCATAGCAGAAATCGCTATTGTGGCATGTGACATTCCTGAGGGTAAGAGGTTCCCCAAATTTGACATAATGTGAACTTTGATTCTTTCTTGATACAAATTCATTAGTTGACCTCTTTCTTTCTTAATTCTGACATGTGCTTGCATAAGTAAAAATAGTGATTAGAATATGCAGACTTTCAAGGAAAGGGACGGATCATGTCTCATGCTGAAGTTATTTACACCCGTTCATGTCACAAAGGGCCAGTAACTTTAGTTTAATTATCTATCAGTTGCGTGAATGACCATTCCAACATAAAGAAATAAATTATGGACAAAATAATATGAATTCATGATGGTCATCTGTTCGTCATTCCTTGTTTGCCATTATTTCTTTTGCTAGTTTTACCTGTTATTTCAATTTTGCATTGCCGTCACTACAAGTTTCCACGTGGTAGTATGAGAAAAAGACTGGTTCCAAAATTTGCATAGGTTCAAGGAAAGCAAAAACTCCTCTCTCTTGCCGAAGTAATTTTTTTAAACTTGCTCACCTAGGGCGAGTAACTTTAGTTTAAGTTTCTAGCAAATTGTGTGACCGGCCAATCCAACCTAAAGAATTAAATTGTGATTAAGAAATGGAATGTCTTAGTGACCATTTGTTGGTTATTCCCTCTTTGCAGTTATCTTTTGCTTCATCTTTTTATTTATTCCACTGCCTCTATTCTATTTCAAACTAGAAACGTATATCTTTATGCACTGCCCATGCAATAAATGTTTGACAGAAATAAGTTGGACAAAATGCTATTATCTTCAGCTATACTATTTGCGGAAATAACATGCACATCATGGTTCTTTAGGATGTCGACTATTGACTAGTTGTACTGCAAAAATAGCTTATAGGGTGGTCACTATTAATCTACTATATAGCTTATAGGGTGGTCACCTTCTTAAAGTGGAAGGCAGAGCCAAAGAATGTTCTTTTTATATGTCATAAAATATACATATAAATTCTTTCTAGCTCCAATCTGAGTAATCCATCTAAACTGGACTAAAATTGTTGTTAACATTTTCGCTTTCATTATGTTGTCATGCATTAGGTCCATCGTCCACCCTCTCTGTTGTTTGGACTTAAGTTTCAGCTCTTGCAGTGGGCATCTAGCGCATTTCATTTTATTGTAGTGTTCTTTCAATTGTGCAGTTATTGGGACAGCATTTGCTTTAAACATGCTGTTCAAAATACCAATATGGTGTGGCGTGCTGATCACAGGGCTGAGTACTTTGGGTCTACTTCTATTACAACAGTATGGGGTATGGATATATCATCCACATGCGAAATCCCATGCTCAACAATTACTAGAACGTAGAGAGTCTATTTGAATAAAATTTCTGTTTCTCCTATCATTCTCTCTGACTTAACTGACATGAACTGCATTGATATTACAGGTTCGGAAACTTGAATTCTTGATTGCATTCCTTGTACTTACCATAGCTGTATGCTTTTTTGTGGAGCTTGGATATGCAAAGCCGGAGTCTTCAGAAGTTCTTCATGGGCTTTTTGTTCCTCAACTCAAAGGGAGTGGTGCAACTAAGCTTGCTATTTCCCTACTTGGCGCTATGGTTATGCCGTAAGTTCAGACAGATGTTCTCTATACTATTTATGGAATAGTGATTCTGCTATTAGTTATGTTGATAATTTCACTTTCTGCAGACACAATCTTTTCCTCCATTCAGCCCTGGTGCTTTCCAGGAAAATTCCTCGATCTGTCAATGGCATCAGAGTATGTTTTGTCTTGAAAGACCTCATATTTCTTCTAATCCTTATAATGCATTAGCTTAATAGTGCATTGTCTGCGCACACACATCTACCTAAGAAAATAAAATATAGAGAGATTTTGAATATCCTTTGTTTGTTGATGTTAGTTGTTTTCTCCGGGGTAGGGGTAAGGTCTGTGTACACTCTACCCTCTCCAGACCCCACTAGTGGGGTTCTACTGGTATGTTGTTGTTGTTGTCGATGTTAGCTGTGAATCATGTAGCATCGTTCTAGCGTTGATGCTTAGGGGTCATATCGGGATACTATAAACTTGAATAGTCATTGTGTCTGCAATATGTTGTTGTCCCTAATTTTATATCAATAATTTGTTAAGCCACTTCTCACTTTCTTTTTCAGTTCACTAACTGTGTGGTTAGGCAAGTTAATGCTTGAGTTGGGTGGTCAACAACCTATAAATTGTATGGGTTACTCCTTATGACATGTTTGACTTAAAGAGCACTCCTTTCTTTTTAACCTTGTAATCTTCTTTCTATTTAGAACTTCTATATATGATTATGTTATAGGTTTAGCTTGTTTGACATAATTAGTGAAATAAATCATTTACAGGACGCATGCAGATATTATCTAATCGAAAGTGGTCTGGCTTTGATGGTGGCATTTCTTATCAACATATCAGTTATTTCAGTCAGTGGTGCTGTCTGCAATTCCTCAACTATGACCGCAGATGACCGGGAGAAGTGTGAGGACTTAGACCTGAACAAAGCCTCTTTTTTACTCAAAGTATGTGATATCATACTGTCAGATCATTTCTATTCACTTAAATTCTACATTTTTCGTGTTTTTATAATTTTTTAAGTCTTCATGACAATATTCTTTTTACCTTTACTACCAACAGAATGTTTTAGGGAACTGGAGTTCCAAGCTATTTGCAATTGCTTTACTAGCATCGGGACAGAGTTCGACAATAACTGGGACATACGCGGGGCAATACGTTATGCAGGTGATCTCATGCTATATCATTTCTCTCATCATTTCTGATATTCTTGTTAACATGTGAAAACATAACATGCTCATCTATGTTCTACTTGTGTTAAGATCTAAAACAAAAAAATTTGCAATGTATCTGTATCTTGATTGCTTAACATAAGGGGATTGCTCTTATTCAAAGTACATTTTACCTACTTGGGATTTTTCAAAGTGGTAATAGTTTAATGCATGCCATATTCCTTTCTTGGGATTACCTCGTTTTGCAGAGAGGCCAATTTCCTAATTTATTAATGAACTTGAGACACTGCTCAGTGAATGTTGTATCTTTTACTCTATCCTAAAACTAGGAGAGAAATGAGGCTCTATAATCTGTAACTGTTAGTTAAATCAAATAAGTGCTCTGTTTCGAGAACCTGTGTAGGTTTATCGAAAGTTGGTGCTTGATTGGTGGACTTTCATGATTAATATAGGTTAAATGTAAAATCACAGCTCTTTGTATATCTGGCATAGGAGAGCCACAGCGAATGTCATAAACTTCACAATATCAATGATCAATTGTATCTTAATATAAATGGTGTCAAAAGTTATAATAGTCAAAGTTGGGCAACTAATATTTGTTTCTTTAGTTTACACTTCTATTTTATTGTTTGTGTAGGGTTTTCTTGATTTACGGCTGAAGCCATGGATAAGGAACTTCTTAACTCGTAGCTTAGCTATAGTCCCAAGTTTAATTGTTTCACTTATTGGAGGCTCTGCTGGGGCTGGAGACTTGATCATTATTGCTTCGGTAAAGTATCCTTACTTGAGCTTTTCATAAAGTCCTTAGAAAACTGGCCATCATGTGGAATTTTTCTTTTGTGTTATGAAATTGAATAATGTAACATTTACAACTGGCTCGTCTGGTTTTCGACTTGCCTGATCTTGGCCTATGTTTCCTTTACCCTCAAAAAATTAAGAGGCAGTCTGAATCCGTTTGATATTGTGGATCTAAGTATAAGACCACCACCACTTATGCCAGTTGTGGTTGAATGTAACACTAAAATATTAATTGATTTTTTAATAGGGACTGTCATAAGTTTGATAATTAACATTGAAATTGATCTCCTTAAAAGGGCTACGGGTAGGACTGTCCACAGACTGGCCCGGATTGGAACAAACATGTGCATTTTTGAACTGGCACAACTCGATTGTCATTTTCTAAATGTTTCTATTCTTACCATACACTCTTGGAACACGATTATAGAACCTTAATAGAGAAGATGAAAAACTGAGCAGGTAATGTTCTTGAGAACAAGAGTCGAGACATACTTATTTGAAGGTTTAACAAGTCCAGGTTCTTGGCATGTGCCTTGAGTGTGGTTTTATTTCACCAGTTATTAAAACAGGGTAAGGGGGTTTAGGGCTTTCCCGCAGAGTTAATTCTGACCCACAGAGTAATTGAGAGAAGGTTTTTGCTGGAATTGATTCTGACCTCCGTCAAACCATGCTATATCTTTTTAAGATTTCATAATGTTTCAGAGCCCTCTCTCCTTTTCCTGGTTGCTCAAGATGCTTATTTTTCTTTGCTCCTCCCAACTCATTTTCCTAGTTGCACAATGAATCTTTTACGTTTGATTGGTTCATTAAGAGGAACCTTACAAACACATACTTGCTATATAGCTTCCATCGGTTCACTAGGTACTAAATTTGGTATGGAATACGAACAATAAAGTTTAATGCTAATGATGCAAACATGTTATAAAATTCAGGTCGCAGTTTTTACATGGCTGACAATTTCATGCTATGTTCTGAACTATGTTGCTCGGACTCTCCGAGAATGTCGCCGGATGCGTGTCGGATTCTCCAGAAGCAGTGTATTTTTGGAGAATCCGAAATGGGTGCGGCAATATTTTGGAGAGTCCACGCAACGTAGGTTCTAAATTGTTTATGTTAATCCAACTATATTATTTGTATTCTGCAGATGATCTTATCTTTTGAGCTCCCCTTTGCTCTGATTCCATTGCTCAAATTCACAAGCAGTAAAACCAAGATGGGTTCACATGTAAATCCAGTTGCGGTAAGAAATCATCCTGATGCACTTCTTTGATTCCTGTTTACATTCATAGCACCAATGACAAACTGCAGATTTCATGTATAAAAGTAGTAATGAAAATAATAGTATAACTTAAATGCATAACAGCTAATTCCAAGAGTGTTGCAAGAATGCCTGATTTTACGATGTCAAGGTTGGGTCAACTGAAGCAGATCCGTAGTCTCTATTAGTTGCAACACTCTTGCTCTCGTTGATCAGGAGAGTCAACTTCTAATACAGAATCTGCAAATATGAATGGCGGAACTGCAAAATGTTGATTTTTTTTATGAGGTTTATTTGTTGCCTTGTGCATGTCGATGCATTTTATCATAAGTTTGCTTAGAATCAAACTGAAACACATTGGGTATCAGGAAAGAAACTTGGGAGTTCAACAGTAGGACAATGGGCTCTTTTTTCCTTGCGAACTATGTTAGGCCATAGTGGCCAATCACCTTTATGTTAGTATTTTGAAAATCTATCATGTGTATATGCAATCTGTTCTATGCCTATGCTTGACCACTAGTTTTCTCTGCATTGTTAATTTGTTTTCTTTGTGTAGCTAGTTTCTTATCTCGTGCAGTAATCGCTTCCAGTTGTAAAAGTACTAGCAAAGCTGTCCAACCTTTGCTCCACATTGACTAAACATTTTTTGCGCTTAAAACTCTTTTCAGGTTTCAGCAGCAACCTGGCTAATCGGCACACTCATCATGGGAATAAATATTTATTATCTAGCAGAAAAGTTGGTTAGCTCTCTCAAGGATAGCCATTTAGGAAAGGCGGTTAAGGTTCTTTGTGGAATATTAGGCGCCTTGTGTTTGTTAGTTTATCTGTGCAGTATCTTATACTTGGCTATCCGGAAAAACAAGGAAAGCACGCACCTTCTGGCGCTTACAGGGCAAGAAGGTTTACAAGTTTCTGAATCAAACAATCTACCTAGAGAGGACATTCTGCGCATGCAGTTGCCTCAGCAGAGGACCACTAATTGACTTGTTTACAGCAGGATTAGAGGTACATACTGTTGTGTTGTGTACAATTCAGTTAGAACAAATTTCATCTTACCTGTTTCCTTAGGCATTATTGCCAATGATCCATAGTTGTAATGTTAGAATTAGTTTTACCTATATAGACTTTTATATATAGAGAGCTCTTGACGCCTCGTGAAAGGCCAAATATGAGAATAAAATTAGCTCTATTATCAATATTTCCTTAGTCTAGTTTATCTGCTTTTCTTAATGTTGAATTCCTTAATTTCATTGTTAAACTTGTTTAAGGTGATGTCTTGTGATGATAAATTTTATGTTATATGTCACATAACCAACATAACTTATGAGAGACTCTTATTATTTGACAATTGGACTTATTGAGCTGACTTGCTTGATGATTTTTGATTCCATCTTTTTAGTAATTAAGATAATTTAAGGACTAAATGAGAAGCAAGAACAGAGTATTAGATGGTAATAAAATATTTCAATTCTCTTTTTTGTTCCTCCTAATTACCGCATTAGTCAGCAACCATTGTTATCATCATTGAAGACTTCTCAAAGGAGTCATTGGCTGTCCAAAACTTAACTTTGAAAAAATTGAGAGGTTTCGCATTTTTATTAAAAACAATTGCTTAATAGAGGTAATCTATTGATGCACAATTACTTCGAATATATTTTATTTCTTTCGACCTCTGACTAAATTTTCAGGGTTAGAATGGGAAATAGGTATATACTCTTGCATGAGATTGGCCTCCTGTCTTCCATCTCTCTCTGTTTAACCAAGAATTCTCTCACGCAGGACTGCAGTCTGCAAATATATATATATATATATATATATATATATATATATATATATATATATATATATATATATATATATATATATGTATATGAGAGTGTCATGTTGAACCATAATATAACTATTTTACACGAGAAATTTTTTGATTCAACTGTACATGCGGACAAACAGACAAAGTGATGATCTGTCTAGGTAATTTCTTTCTTTTTTAATAAATTGAAGTACAACTTCCTCATCGTTATGCATAATTAATGCCTACTCTTCAATTGGAGCTATGGACAAAACATGGGCAAACGTGGTGGTTGGGAACAAATTGGCTAGAATCTACAATTTATTGCCCCAATTGTGCAGAATGGTGAGAAAATGGTGAAGCTAGAGGCGGAAGATGTAGAACAGGAGACCGAGAAATGGAAAAGTGCTATTGTGATATACGTGGAGAATTTCCCACTATTGGAGCTATGGACAGATTTATGAATTCAATGGGTAAGTACACAATGAAACATCAGATTTACTACCGCAATGAAGACTTTCATCATATGATTTAGCAATATTGAGGAAAGGGACTAAGTGTTATATTCTGGGCCACATACAATTAATAATCGACCAATTATTATGAAGGTATGGTCGGAGGAGATCAATTTACATGATGAAGTTCTAAAGAAAATTCCATTATGGGTTAAATTGCCCAACGTACCCATTAATTGGAAGAGTATGACTGCATTAAGCAAAATAGGAAGTGCCCTAGGCGATCCTATTTATGCCGATGAATGTATGACTGGAGCAGTTAGGATCTCATGTGCTAGATTATTAGTAGAAATGACATCACTAAACCCCTCCCAAGGTAGGTGAAACTACAGGATCCTAGAGGGAAGGAGATGGTTCAGGAGGTGGAGTATAATTGGGAGCCTAAGTACTGCAATAAGTGATTGAAAATAGGGCATGACTATGTTGAAAACAGGAAGCCAGTGCAACAACAAAGAAATATGCAGCAGAAGAAGGATAACAAGGGCAGAATGATATGGGTCAGAATTGATAAAGAATGAGGAGATGAGAATAAGGAGAATGATCATATAAAAGAATGTTCAGTCAATCCAAGGACTGAATCAGACCAAGGAAGTCAACAACAACAACAACAACAACAACAACCTAGTAAAATCCCACAGAGTGGGGTCTGGGGAGGGTAATATGTACGCAGACCTTACCCCTACCCCGAAAGGGCAGAGAGGCTGTTTCCGAAAGACCCTCGGCTGAGAGAGAGAAAAAGGAAAAGAGAAGAAGATAATTCATTAGTCACTTCAGTCGAAACCATAATAGTAAGAGAAACATAACAACCAACGGATAAATGACATGCAATAACATTAACTAGAAACTAAGGCCCGGTGCTAAGATAGATCAAGGATAAAGTGGATTCAACATAGACTGCAAGCTATCTAAGATCAATCCTAATCCAACTCCGCCTCAACCCCAGAAAGAAGTGCGCAAAGCTCCACTACCCCTATCCTACAACCTTAATGCTTGACCTCCAAACATTCTTATCAAGGGCCATGTCCTCAGAAATTAGGAACAACAGATTGTTGTATATAAATAGTATAAGATTTGCACATAAATTCTTAATTTAGGCAGGAGAATTAGAGAACTGGATGTTTCTATCTTCCATAACATAAATATTAGTTGTTCTCATAATCAATGAAGTGTCTCACTTTATTACCTTGGGCGTGCAAGGGAGGAACAGAGGTTGTCTGCCTTTCATTGCAAGGAAGTCATGAAACACAAAATAAGGAAGTAGGCTGGATCACAGTAGCAGGCAAATCAGTAGTAAGAGCTACCAAAGCTAAGCAACATGAGGGCCATAGTGTTGATGAGCTTAATGGATTCCAAAGCTTGATAATTGACCAAAGGAATGAAGAGGCAGGTACTAGTCAGAATAGTAGCCAAGGAGAGCAGGAGTGTTATCATCATCCTTATTTCATTCTAGTATGAGTGTTATAACTTGGAATATTAGAGGATTGAATAAAATCTACAAGCAGAAAGAAGTAAAAGAGTTTGTTAGAATAAACAATAAAGCTGTTATAGCATTAGTGGAACACAAAGTCAAAGATCTGAAAGCCAATGCCATTATCAAAAAGATAGCTCCAAGTTGGGAATGAGTTTCTAATGATAGAACATGGCAGAAAGGCAGAATATGGGTAGTGTGGGATCCTAGAATCTACATTTTTTTTTTTATCCTAGTGAAGTAGATGAGCAGCTTATACATGGTCAGATTAGAGTGAAGTCAAAACCAGTTAACTTTGGTTTTACAGCAATATATGGAATGCATACCATCAAAGATAGGAGATCTATGTGGGAGAAGTTGAAACAGATTAACAGCAACCAACAAGGACCTTGGCTCGCAATGGGTGACCACAATGATGTGCTACATGTAACAAATAGACAACATGGAACAGAAGTGCAGGACATAGAAGTAAAAGATTTTAAGGAGTGCATGATGGATACAGGTATGATGAACTGCAGTATGTGGGAAAGGAATACACATGGACTAATAATCACACATTGTAGGATAGACAATGGGCTGGTGAATACTGAATGGATGATGATTATGCCTAGCTTGAAAATTCAGGTGTTAGAACCACTAATATCCGACCACTCACCTTTGAAGCTAATGATCACACAGATGCATACGAAGAAAATCACGACTTTCAAAATTTTTAACTTTATTGCAGACAACCCTCTCTTTATTTAACAAGTAAAAATGGCTTGGAAGGAGGAAAGGGAAGCTGGAAAGATGCAAACAGTCTGGCTCAAATTAAAGAAGACTAAGGAACTTGTTAAGGAGTTAAACACAAAGCATTACAAAGGGCTTGAAGAAAGAAACAAGGAGACAAGGAATGAGCTGCAAACAATACATGAAGTCACGATCAACAGAATGCAAGACACTGAACTAATTGAGAAATAGAAAGTATTGAAGTAGAAATTAGAGAAGTCGATGATGATAGAGGAAAGTGGCTCCAAGCAAAAATCAAGGGTGCAATGGCTGAAACTGGGAGATTTCAATTCAGGTTACTTCTTTTCATAGATGAAGCACATAACCTATACAAATGGAATCCAAATGCTAACAGATGATATGTGAAGGCAGCTAGTTCTAGATGATGAAATAGAGGTAGAAATTCTTAGTTACTATAGGCAACTACTAGGATCAAAAGATGATTCCATTCTAGTTATTAACCCTAATGTAATAAAAATGGGAACAATTTTAAGTAGAGAACAACAAATGCATCTGATCAGGCAGGTCACTAAGGAAGAAATAAGAGATGTATTGGAAGAGATTAATTACCTGAAGGCTTCAGGATATGATGGATTCAATGCTGTGTTTTTCAAAAGGGCATGGGAAAGTATAGGAGAAGAGGTGACACAAGCTGTTGAGGAGTTCTTTGATACTGCACAAATGTATAAACCAGTGGATTGTACTGCCATAACTTTGATCCCTAAAGTCAAAAACCCTAGAAGTATTAAAGAATTCAGGCCCATTTCATGTTGCACAGTGATTTACAAGGTGATTTCCAAGGTAGTAACTAAAAGTCTATAGTGTGTTATGGATGATTTAGTTGATAATACTCAGGCTGTCTTTGTACCAGGTAGAGCTATCATTGACAATATTATCTTGAGCTATGAATTAGTCAAAAAGAATTTATGGAACAAATATTGCATGCCTTAGCCTTTCAACACTGTATGTTAGATGGATAATGAGTTGTATGGGGACCGTCACATATACTATCCTGATCAATGGGGTACAAACAAGACCTTTTGAAGCAAAAAGAGGATTAAGACAAGGGGATCCTTTGTCCCCTTACCTATTTTTCCTTGCAATGGAGTACCTGACAAGAAGGCTGAAAATGCTCAACAATGATCCAGATTTTAACCAACATCCCAAGTGTGCAAAGATGCAAATCTTGCAACTTGGGTTTGATGACGACCTTTTACTGTTTTGCAGGGGAGATTTGTAGTCAGTCCAATTATTATTCACTGGTTTTAAAGAGTTCTCAAAAGTATTCGGGCTGAAGATCAACAAGAATAAGAGCTCCTTATACTGTGGAGGAATCACACAAGAGAACCAAGATGAGATATTGAACTTCCTGGGAATACAGAAAGGAGATTTACCTGTGAGATATCCAGGAGTTCCACTAAGCACAAAGAGAATTTCTATAACACAATGCCATCCCTTGATTTAGAAGATAGTATGAAGAATAATATCACGGACAACCAGATTTCTATCATATGTTGGAAGAATAGAGCTTATCAAGAGTCGTATTTTCTATGCACACATAATGGGCACAAATATTTTTGTTGCGCAAAAAGATTACAAAATTAATAGAGGCTATTTGCAGTAGTTTTTTATGGATAGGTGAGAGCAACGTGTCTAAGAAAGCTCCATTAGCATGGGAGAAGGTTTGTATGCCCAAGACAACAGGAGGGTTTAACATCATGAATATAGAACAGTGGAGTAAAGTAGCAATATGCAAACTTTACTAGGACCTATGTTGAGAAAAGAATAAGTTGTGGACCCAATGGATTCATAGCTATTACATTAAAGGCAGAGATGTATGGGGCATTCAGGTGAAGATATTAAAAGCACATGAAACACTTGTTAAGGCAGTATTCAACTATGATGATATTAAGAGAACCAAGAACTGCAGTATAAAAGCAATATATCACAGGCTGCATGGCACATTTGAAAATGTGAAATAGAAAAAAGTCGTATGGCAGAATGCAGGTTGTCCATGATGGATTTTCCTACTAACATTAATGGCTCATGGTAAGTATACACGAAGGATAGACTACAAAAATGGGGTATGCATGTAGAGGTTGAATGTTGTAACGACCCGACCGGTCGTTTTAGAAAAATGATGCCCCAATCCCCAATTTAACTGTTCCCCTAACTTCATTTATGCTATTGTGGTTTTCCGGGAGAGCCGGTTCTGAAATTTGGAGTATTTTGGGACACTTAGTCCCTAAATGAGAGCTTTAAAGTTAGAAAATGGCCCGTAGCCGGAACAGTGTTAAGACGACCTCGGAACGGAAATCCGATGGTTCCATTAGCTCCGTTAGGTGATTTTGGGGTTGGGAGCGCGTTCGGAAAGTATTTTGGGGGTTCGTAGCTCAATTAGGCTTGAAATGCCGAAGTTTGAAATTTTGGCGAATCCGAACGATAGGTGAGATTTTGATCCGGGGGTCGGAATGGAATTCCGACAATTTCTGTAGCTTCGTTATGTGATTTTGGATATGTCCGCAAATTTTCAAGTCATTCGGACGTCGTTTGGTCGGGTTTTAGATCGAATGTGAAATTCGGAAAGTTTTAAGAAATTTAGGCTCGAATCCGTTGTAAATTGATAATTTTTGTGTTTATGGACGTGTTTGGATGATTGGAACAAGTTTGAATAAGGTTATAGGAAGTGTTGGTGTTTTTGGTTGAGGTCCCGGGGCCTCGGGTGAGTTTCGGGGTGGTTTCGGACCATTTCTAGGCCATTTTTCACTGCTGGTTTTTGGCTACAGCAGTGCTCTACGCGATCGCGGGGTATTGGTCGCGATCGCGGTGAGTAAAATCGGAGAAAAAAACTAATGAATCGCGATCGCGTAGATTGCTTCGCGATCGTGAAGAAGAAATTTCTGTCGCGTAGTCCCTACTTTGGAAGATCATATCTTTTTATCTAAAAGGAATTTTGAGGTGATTCAAAAACGAAAGTTGTAGCTCATCGTGTCTAGTTTTCAGAAAGCTAAAGAAATCCTCATTTGGAAATATATAGAAAAAGTTATGTACGTTACACTCTATGCTGTCCGAGAAGTATATCTAAAACCCATAAATGGATTTGGAAGCTTGTATCTAGAAATGTATAAGGATTCAGGAAATGATCAAAACATGAAAGTTATAGCCCTATGTGTCTAGTTTCCAGAACATCAAACCATTCGTCATTTGGAGTTGTGTGTAAAAAGTTATGACCATTTTACTGAAGCCTGTCCGGAGGAACTGGAAGTTGTTCACCGCGATCGCGAGGCATTTTCCGCGATCGCGAAGGGTAATTTTTGGCCAAGAATTTGTTCTCCGCGATCGCGAAGCATTTCCCGCGATCGCGGTGAACAAAATACCTGGGCAGAATGTTTAAAAACATTTCATCCGCGAACCAAACCCATTTTTCCACCATTTTTGGTCATTCTTGAGAGCTTTTGGACGAGAATTGAAGGGGTTTTGACAAGAAGTGATTAGAGGTAAGTCCTATGAACTAAATACATGATTTTATTGAAGAATCATCCTTGAAATTTATGAAAACATAGCAAAATTGTAAGAAATTAGGGCTTGGAGCAAAAACTTTATATTTGGGATTTGAAGGGCCATTTGTGGTCCGTTTTGGGAGATTTTTATATGGTTAGACTCGTGAGAGTACGAGGGTTCTGAAAATGTAAAAATATTTCAATTCCGAGCCGATGGATTCAGGGGTATTTTGGTCATTTCACCCACTTTCGCACCGTAGTTGTAATTTTATCATTGTAGTTAGTTACTTGCGATGTTATTTATACTGTGTAATTGGTTTGACTAGATTCGGGCCACTCGGAGTCGGATATTCGCGGCAAGAGGGTTGTCTCTTAGCGGTTTTGTATCGGAATCGAGGTAAGTGGCTTGTCTAACCTCGTGTGGGGGAACTCTCACCCCTAGGATATTATGTGATAGTTTAAATGCCTTGTACGCGAGGTGACGGGCGTGTACATGCGCTGGTTGTTGTAACACACACTTTACTTGAATTGTCTGATTAGTGATATTTCTGTGCTTAGCTGATAAAAGCGTTACCATTACCCGGTATTACTTAGAAAAGCATGATTAGCGGGGATTCAACATGTTTAATTGCCTAGTTGATTTACTTGAACTCTTGATAAATTGTTGGCACTAATTTCGGTGAAGTTGGAAATTAACATATTATATTCTCTCTGTGTGTTTTCTTTATTTGATGTGTTTGTGGACTGCGGGTTCAATTCCCGGAGATCCCAGGGCTGTGGGTTCGATTCCCAGAGACCCGGAGTGATATTGTTTGTGGACTGCGGGTTCGATTCCCGGAGACCCAGGGCTGTGGGTTCGATTCCCAGAGACCCAGCGTGATATTGGTATATTTATTGAGATATGGGCTGCGGGTTCGATTCCCGGAGACCCAGAGGTACTGAGAATGGGACTGTGGGTTCAATTCCCACAGATCCTGGATTTGTTTATTTGAGTTGGTTATTTGTTGTTAGCTTAATCGTAGACAGTTGCAGTAATTATCATAATGTTGTTATTTCGGAAATTATTATCATATGAACTATTTATTTTGTTTTCATCATTATATTATTGTTTCTCAGTAGGGCCCTGACCTACCTCGTCACTACTCCATCGAGGTTAGGCTTGGCACTTACCGAGTACCGCCGTGGTGTACTCATGCTACTCTTCTGCACACTTTTGTTGTGCAGATCCAGGTACATCAGAGCAGGCTCGTACTAGGTGATTCTGCAGCTTTCTGGGAGACTTCGAGGTATGATCTGCTACGTCCGCGGATCCGGAGGCTTCCCTTCTATTCTAGTATTACTAGTGACATTTTTCTTCATTTCGTTGTTAGATACTCTTTACACATAGAGCCACAATTGTATTTCCCTTTTAGTCTGTGTTACCGTGGGGTTCCGGATCTTGGTAGTGTTTATTTATTGTGTGACGGATGTATGTGCCAAGTGGCACGGATTACATATCTTTTATGTTATTTTCCACTGTTTCTTATTTAAGTAATTATAATTTATAGATTCCGCAACGTGTTAGGCTTACCTAGTCGTGGGGAACTGGGTACCGTCATGACAAGTTCACGATTGGTGAACCAGGGTCATGACAAGTAGGTATTAAAGCTCTAGGTTCATAGGAGTCACGGGACACAGACCGGTTATTTAGAGTCTCGCCGATCGATACGGAGACGTCCGTATTTATCTACGAGGGGCTATGTAACTGTTTAGGAAAAATCTTCATTTCTTTTGAATTTCTTGTCATGTGATGTTTTGACACCAATTCTTAACTTCTGTCTTCTATTCTCTCACGGATGGTGAAGACACATGGTACACGCGAGGATCAGGCACCCGCGCCCCCTGCTGTCGCCACCAGAGGCCGGGGCCGGGGTAGAGGCCGGGGCTGGGGTAGAGGCCCAGGATGCGCCCGAGGTGCAGCCACAACACCCACGCGCGCTGTCATTGAGGCACCACCGGTGGATCAGGTTGGAGCACATGCACCTGGTACACCTACTACTGCTACTACGACTCCAGCACTCCAGGAGACTCTAGCTCAGTTTATGAGCTTGTACACTACTCTGGCTCAAGCGGGGTTGCTTCCTCTCGCTGCAGCCATATCTCAGGCCGGGGGAGGGGCCCAGACTCTCGTAGCCCGCACTCCTGAGCAGCGAGTGCCCATGGAGCAGGTTCCAAAGGTTATTCCTATTCCGCCTACCGCACCAGTACAGCCCGGAGATGGGTCAGCTGCCTCCGAGGACGAGCAGCGCAGGTTGGAGAGGTTCAAGAAGTATGATCCCCCAGTGTTCAGTGGCCTAGCTTCAGATGACGTCTTGGGATTTCTGGAGGAGTGTCATCGCATCCTCCGTACCGTGGACATAGTAGAGTCCAGTGGGGTTTCTTTTACTGCTTTTTAGCTTCGAGGGGCTGCTTATGATTAGTGGCGTACATATGAGTTGGATAGTCCAGTCGAGACTGCCTCGCTGACTTGGACATAGTTCGCTGACATGTTTATGAGGGAGTTTGTTCCCCAGAGCCTCAGGGATGATTGGCGTGGAGTTTGAGCGGCTGCGACGAGGCTCCGTGTCGGCATCGGAGTATGCCATCAGTTTCACCCGTCTGGCCAGGCATGCACCGGCCCTGGTAGCCACGGTTCGGGAGAGAGTGCGGAGATTTATCGAGGGCCCCGATTCCGCCTATCCGATCCGAGCACGGCCGGAGAGTCGGAGACAGACATATCTTATCGGCGAGCGATTAGCATTGCCGGGAGGATCGGAGTATGCTCCCTGAGAGCGGGGAGACAGAGAGGCCGAGAGGTCTCGCGAGTCGGGCCATTTCTCCGGTGCCCGCACTCCGGCAGCCCGGTCGTTTTGGGAGGGGATATTCCGGTCGTCCGACTCACTCAAGCATTGCCCGCGCGCCGGTAGCACTCCGTGTCTTCCGACACTACGCGGAGCCTTATTATGCTCCCCGGCTTCCGCCGCACCTCCGCGCGGGGTCCTTCCGCGGGTCAAACTAGTGGGGTCGAGGCCGGCCGACCGCGACCACCGCGTCCTCTCGCAGCTTGTTTTGAGTGCGGGGATACTCGCCACCCGGTTGTGGAGTGCCCCGTGCGTAGGAGGAGCACCTCACCGCCTTCGCGACGATCGGCCGTGGCTCTCGTGGTCGGCGAGCTATCATTCCGGCTTCAGTCGCTATTCCACTCGCCCGGCCGCGCCCGGGGCGGGGGTGATGGTTCTAGAGGCCGCCCTCGAGAGGGGGACGAGCCAGATTCTACGCTATTCCCGATCGCGCCGCGGCTGTTGCATCCGACTGTTATCACCGGTATTATTATGGTTAGTCACGGGGAGGCATCGGTTCTATTCGACCCCGGTTCCACTTTTTCATATGTGTCTTCTTACTTTGCTTCTCATATGGGTGTGCCTCGGGATTCTTTGAGTGCCCCCATTTATGTTTCCACTCCGGTGGGTGATTATTTGGCTGTGGACCGTGTATATCGGTCGTGTTTGATTACCATTTGTGATTTTGAGACCAGAGCGGATCTATTGTTGCTTGGGATGGTCGATTTTGATATTATTATGGGCATGGACTGGTTGTCGCCCCATTATGCTATTCTTGATTGTCACGCCAAGAACGTGACGCTGGCTATGCCAAGCATTCCACGTATTGAGTGGAGTGGTACTGTAGATCACACCCCTAGCCGTGTTATTTCTTTTCTCAGAGCTCAGCGTATGGTTGAGAAGGGGTGTGCTGCTTATCTAGCCTATGTGCTGGACGTCAGTATTGACACTCCCTCTATTGATTCTGTTCATGTGGTACGTGACTTTGCTGATGTATTTCCAGCTGATCTTCCGGGCATGCCGCCTGACAGAGACATTGACTTTGCTATTGACTTGTTGCCGGGCACTCAGCCCATTTCTATTCCACCGTACCGTATGGCTCCTCCTGAATTAAAGGAGTTGAAGGATCAGTTACAGGAGTTATTGGGCAAGGGTTTTATTCGACCCAGTGTTTCGCCTTGGGGTGCTCCTGTATTGTTTGTGAAGAAAAAGGACGGTTCTATGCGTATGTGTATTGACTATCGTCAGCTGAACAAGGTTACAATGAAGAACCAGTATCCTTTGCCCCGTATTGATGATTTATTTGACCAGCTACAGGGCGCACATGTGTTTTCTAAGATTGATTTGCGCTCCGGGTATCACCAGCTAAAGATTCGGGAGCCAGATATCCCGAAGACTGCCTTCAGGACCCGGTATGGTCACTATGAGTTCCTCGTGATGTCCTTTGGGCTGACTAATGCCCCAGCAGCCTTTATGCATTTGATGCACAGTGTGTTCAAGCCTTATCTGGACTCGTTCGTGATTGTCTTCATTGATGATATTCTAGTATATTCTCGGAGTCGGGAAGAGCACGAGCAACATTTGAGGATAGTGCTTCAGATTCTGAGGGAGAAGCAGCTTTATGCCAAGTTCTCTAAATGTGAATTCTGGTTGAGTTCAGTGGCATTTTTGGGCCACGTGGTGTCGAGTGATGGTATTCGAGTAGATCCGAGGAAGGCGGAGGCCGTGCAGAGTTGGCCCAGACCCTCCTCCGCTACTGAGATTCGCAGCTTCCTTGGTTTGGCGGGCTACTACCGTCGTTTCGTAGAGGGGTTCTCTTCGATTGCAGCACCTATGACTAGATTGACCCAAAAGGGTGCCCCTTTTCAGTGGACAGACGAGTGTGAGGCGAGCTTTCAGAAGCTCAAGACAGCGTTGACTTCGGCCCCTATATTGATGTTGCCTACAGGTTCGGGGTCCTATACTGTATATTGTGATGCCTCACGAGTTGGACTCGGTGCGGTATTGATGCAGGACGGTAGGGTGATTGCCTACGCGTCGAGACGACTAAAGGTGCATGAGAAGAATTACCCTGTTCATGATTTGGAGCTAGTCGCCATTGTTCACGCCTTGAAAATTTGGCGTCATTATTTATACGGGGTTCCTTGTGAGATCTACACTGATCACCGAAGTTTGCAGCACTTGCTTAAGAAAAAGGACCTAAATATGCGTTAGAGGAGATGGTTGGAGCTACTGAAGGACTATGATATTACTATTCTCTATTATCCGGGCAAGGCTAATGTGGTTGCCGATGCCTTGAGTCGTCGGGCAAAGAGTTTGGGGAGTTTGGCATATCTACCAGCTTCGGAGAGGCCTTTGGCGATGGATGTTCAAGATTTAGCCAGGCAGTTGGTTAGACCGGATCTTTCGGAGCCCAACCAGGTTCTGGCTTGTGTGGTTTCTCGGTCTTCCCTATTTGACCGCATTAGGGAGCGTCAGTTTGACGACCCTCATTTGCTGGTCCTTCAGGATAGAGTTCGGCGTGGTGATGCTCGAGATGTTACCATCGGGGATGATGGAGTTATGAGGATGCAGGGGCGTATCTGTGTGCCCAATGTAGATGATCTTCGAGAGCCGATTCTAGCAGAGGCCCATAGTTCGCGGTATTCCATCCATCCGGGTGCCGCGAAGATGTATCAGGACTTGAAACAACATTACTGGTGGAGGCGGATGAAGAGGGATATAGTTGATTATGTTTCTAGATGCCTCAACTGCCAGCAGGTGAAGTACGAGCATCAACGTCCGGGTGGATTGATGCAACAGATCGAGATCCCCTAGTGGAAATGGGAGCGCATTACCATGGACTTTGTATCTGGACTTCCACGGACGGTTAGAAAGTTTGATTCTATTTGGGTTATTGTGGATCGGCTGACCAAGTCCGCCCATTTTATACCGGTGAGCACTACTTATTCATCGGAGCGACCGGCGGAGATCTATATCAAGGAGATAGTTCGGCCTGCATGGTATTCCAGTTTCCATCATTTCGGATAGAGGCACTCGGTTCACTTCACGGTTCTGGAGAGCCGTACAGCGAGAGATGGGTATGCGGGTTGAGTTGAGCACCACATTTTACCCCCAGACAGACGGGCGGTCCGAGCGCACTATTCAGATTTTGGAGGATATGCTCCGTGCGTGCGTGATTGAGCTTGGAGGTTCGCGGGATCACTCTCGCCACCGGCGGAGTTTGCTTATAACAACAGCCACCGGTCTAGTATTCGGATGGCACCGTACGAGGCCCTATACGGTAGGAGGTGCAGGGTCTCCGTGGGTTGGTTCGAGCCGTGCGAGGCCAGGGCTGCTAGGTACCGATATGGTTCGGGATGCAACGGACAAGGTCGAGGTGATTCGAGATAGACCTCGTGCGGCCCCGCCCAGACGAGAAGAGTTACGCGGACACGAAGGTTCGCGACGTGGCTTTTATGGTCGGCGAGCGGGTTCCGCTCGAGTCTCGCCCATGAAGCGGCGTTATGAGGTTTGGGAAGAAAGGAAAGCCGAGTCCTAGGTTTATTGGCCTTTTGAGATTTTGAGGCATGTCGGGGAGGTTGCTTATGAGTTGGCCTTACCTCCCAGCCTAGCCAGAGTTCACCCCGTATTTCATGTCTCCATGCTCCGGAGATACCATGGTGACCCGTCGCATGTGTTGGATTTCACTTCGGTTCAGCTAGACAAGGATCTGTCTTATGTTGAGGAGCCAGTAGCCATTCTAGACAGGCAAGTCAGAAAGCTAAGGTCAAAGAACATCGCTTCGGTAGAGGTTCAGTGGCGGGGCCAGCCGGTCGAGGAGGCGACTTGGGAGACCGAGCAGGATATGCGCAGCCATTACCCTCATCTTTTCACTACTCCATGTATGTTTTCTATGCTCGTTCGAGGACGAACGAATCTTTTAAGGGTGGGAAGATGTAACGACCCGGCTGGTCGTTTTAGAAAATTACGCCCCAATCCTTAATTTAACTGTTCCCCTAAGTTCATTTCTGCTATTGTGGTTTGCCGGGAGAATCGGTTCTGAAATTTGGAGTTTTTGGGACACTTAGTCCCTAAATGAGAGCTTTAAAGTTAGAAAATGGCCCGTAGCCGAAACAGTGTTAAGACGATCTTGGAACGGAAATCCGATGGTTCCATTAGCTCCGTTAGGTGATTTTGGGGTTGGGAGCGCGTTCGGAAAGTATTTTGGGGGTTCGTAGCTCAATTAGGCTTGAAATGCCGAAGTTTGAAATTTTGGCGAATCCGAACGATAGGTGAGATTTTGATCCGGGGGTCGGAATGGAATTCCGACAATTTCTGTAGCTTCGTTATGTGATTTTGGATATGTCCGCAAATTTTCAAGTCATTCGGACGTCGTTTGGTCGGGTTTTAGATCGAATGTGAAATTCGGAAAGTTTTAAGAAATTTAGGCTCGAATCCGTTGTAAATTGATAATTTTTGTGTTTATGGACGTGTTTGGATGATTGGAACAAGTTTGAATAAGGTTATAGGAAGTGTTGGTGTTTTTCGTTGAGGTCCCGGGGGCCTCGGGTGAGTTTCGGGGTGGTTTCGGACCATTTCTAGGCCATTTTTCACTGCTGGTTTTTGGCTACAGCAGTGCTCTACGCGATCGCGGGGTATTGGTCGCGATCGCGGTGAGTAAAATCGGAGAAAAAAACTAATGAATCGCGATCGCGTAGATTGCTTCGCGATCGCGAAGAAGAAATTTCTGTCGCGTAGTCCCTACTTTGGAAGATCATATCTTTTTATCTAAAAGGAATTTTGAGGTGATTCAAAAACGAAAGTTGTAGCTCATCGTGTCTAGTTTTCAGAAAGCTAAAGAAATCCTCATTTGGAAATATATAGAAAAAGTTATGTACGTTACACTCTATGCTGTCCGAGAAGTATATCTAAAACCCATAAATGGATTTGGAAGCTTGTATCTAGAAATGTATAAGGATTCAGGAAATGATCAAAACATGAAAGTTATAGCCCTATGTGTCTAGTTTCCAGAACATCAAACCATTCGTCATTTGGAGTTGTGTGTAAAAAGTTATGACCATTTTACTGAAGCCTGTCCGGAGGAACTGGAAGTTGTTCACCGCGATCGCGAGGCATTTTCCGCGATCGCGAAGGGTAATTTTTGGCCAAGAATTTGTTCTCCGCGATCGCGAAGCATTTCCCGCGATCGCAGTGAACAAAATACCTGGGCATAATGTTTAAAAACATTTCATCCGCGAACCAAACCCATTTTTCCACCATTTTTGGTCATTCTTGAGAGCTTTTGGACGAGTATTGAAGGGGTTTTGACAAGAAGTGATTAGAGGTAAGTCCTATGAACTAAATACATGATTTTATTGAAGAATCATCCTTGAAATTTATGAAAACATAGCAAAATTGTAAGAAATTAGGGCTTGGAGCAAAAACTTTATATTTGGGATTTGAAGGGCCATTTGTGGTCCGTTTTGGGAGATTTTTATATGGTTAGACTCGTGAGAGTACGAGGGTTCTGAAAATGTAAAAATATTTCAATTCCGAGCCGATGGATTCAGGGGTATTTTGGTCATTTCACCCACTTTCGCACCGTAGCTGTAATTTTATCATTGTAGTTAGTTACTTGCGATGTTATTTATACTGTGTAATTGGTTTGACTAGATTCGGGCCACTCGGAGTCGGATATTCGCGGCAAGAGGGTTGTCTCTTAGCGGTTTTGTATCGGAATCGAGGTAAGTGGCTTGTCTAACCTCGTGTGGGGGAACTCTCACCCCTAGGATATTATGTGATAGTTTAAATGCCTTGTACGCGAGGTGACGGGCGTGTACATGCGCTGGTTGTTGTAACACACACTTTACTTGAATTGTCTGATTAGTGATATTTCTGTGCTTAGCTGATAAAAGCGTTACCATTACCCGGTATTACTTAGAAAAGCATGATTAGCGGGGATTCAACATGTTTAATTGCCTAGTTGATTTACTTGAACTCTTGATAAATTGTTGGCACTAATTTCGGTGAAGTTGGAAATTAACATATTATATTCTCTCTGTGTGTTTTCTTTATTTGATGTGTTTGTGGACTGCGGGTTCAATTCCCGGAGATCCCAGGGCTGTGGGTTCGATTCCCAGAGACCCGGAGTGATATTGTTTGTGGACTGCGGGTTCGATTCCCGGAGATCCTGAGTTATTGAGTGTGGACTGCGGGTTCGATTCCCGGAGATCCTGAGTTATTGAGATATTATTGAGACATGGGCTGCGGGTTCGATTCCCGGAGACCCAGAGGTACTGAGAATGGGACTGTGGGTTCAATTCCCACAGATCCTGGATTTGTTTATTCGAGTTGGTTATTTGTTGTTAGCTTAATCGTAGACAGTTGCAGTAATTATCATAATGTTGTTATTTCGGAAATTATTATCATATGAACTGTTTATTTTGTTTTCATCATTATATTATTGTTTCTCAGTAGGGCCCTGACCTACCTCGTCACTACTCCATCGAGGTTAGGCTTGGCACTTACCGAGTACCGCCGTGGTGTACTCATGCTACTCTTCTGCACACTTTTGTTGTGCAGATCCAGGTACATCAGAGCAGGCTCGTGCTAGGTGATTTCCGCAGCTTTTCTGGAGACTTCGAGGTATGATCTGCTACGTCCGCGGATCCGGAGGCTTCCCTTCTATTCTAGTATTACTAGTGACATTTTTCTTCATTTCGTTGTTAGATACTCTTTACACATAGAGCCACAGTTGTATTTCCCTTTTAGTCTGTGTTACCGTGGGGTTCCGGATCTTGGTAGTGTTTATTTATTGTGTGACGGATGTATGTGCCAAGTGGCACGGATTACATATCTTTTATGTTATTTTCCGCTGTTTCTTATTTAAGTAATTATAATTTATAGATTTCGCAACGTGTTAGGCTTACCTAGTCGTGGGGACTGGGTGCCATCACGACAGGTTCACAATTGGTGAACTAGGGTCGTGACAAATGTGTACTTTGCAGAACAGGAAATGAGAATGTCCAGCACTTGTTTTTGAGTGTAAATATTCAAAAACACTATAGAGCAGGCTGCTAAATTGGCAAGGAGTTAGTAGGGGAATACATGGATGGGATCAAGAGCTTACATGTGCTATACACACAACCAAGCAAAGGAACCCAAAATCAGAACTGTTCAAGATGATACTAGCTGCAACAGTGTACTATGTGTGGTAAGAGCGAAATGCAATAATCTTTTAGGCAAAAGCAAGGGGATGAGAATCACTATGCAAGAAGATTGTGCAAGACGTTCATTGTAGAAACAACAAATACTTAGAAATAAGATTGAGTAGCCTTAATTGGTATCCTTGTAATAGATAGATATATGTTTACGTTAAAGGAGGGGAAGGGAACATAGAAGAGTAGGATGAAATGTATGGGTTTCGTATTTTTTGTAAATATTTTGTCCCTTGTAAATAGATAGTTTAATTTCCAAAAACAAAAATGCCTACTCTTCTAATATTTTGTTATCGTTCAGTAATGGCTTTGTGTTTTTAATATAGTATAGATAATGATAGTTTCAAAAGTCTTGAAAAATAATTTGGGCAATGAATAGCCAATGACAAGCATAAAATAAGAAAAAATAATTGTCTTTCTCTTAAGTTAGTATAGTGGACAAATAAAAGTAAAAGTATATGTTTACTATAGTAGACAAGTAAAAGTAAATGGATGGAATATCTCATTAGGTCTAAAGTAATAAATTAAATACAGAAAGATATCATTATTCTAAAATAAAAATGAAAGATAAAAATTGTGAGAAACGGAGGACTACTTTTCAATTTAACTCTTCACTATAAAGGGGTTTAATTTAATTGGATACAAAAGAGGGCTGATGAAGTCTATTTCTGCACAAATGTTTGCCTCAACCACTTGGCCTCTTTGTAACACAACCACAATTCCACGAATAAGAGTTTGAAAACTCCAATTCCTCAATTGTTTGAATTATCCTTACACAAATTTAAGTCACATAACGTGCTGATATTTCATTTTTCTATGCCCCTCTGAGGACGGATTTGAGGCCAAAATCTTTTCTTAGTGAGACTCTTCTCTCGACCTCATATTGGTTTGACATTCTAATGAGTGATTGTAATTTGAGACAACTAATTTTTAAAAAATTTCATAATGTGTGTCACACCTCCCTTTTTACTACCCCACATGCACACCTGAAAAGAGGCTTTGGTACCGATCCATTTGGAGAGATACGTAGGGTATACCTCAATGTTCAAATACCCGAGACGGATATAACAACAAAGAGGAAGGAGTTTTTCCACATAAAGGACAATCCGTTCGGGATTTTTATTTAATTATTAGAGTCGCCACTTGGGAAAATAATGGTGTCCCAAGTCACCGATTAATCCCGAATCCGAGGAAGTTGACTCTGTTATTACAGTCCGCAAAACAAAGACCTGGATAAGGAACTCTGTTAACCCGAGAGAAAGTGTTAGGCATTCTCGGATTTCGTGGTTTTAGCACGGTCGCTCAATCATCGTTCTCGAATCTTATTTGACTTTGTTATAGATTTTAACAATACGTATGTACTTTTACTTTTAATATTTTGAAGAATTGCGATATTGCGAAAACGCACCTCGAGTCACACCGCAACCAGTACGCTTGTGACCTTTAGTACATTTAGGCTTTGTCGGGATTTTGGATTTGAGTCGCACCAAGTGCACACTCGTTCATAAGGAATGTGTATTAAATCGTGCCTAATAGAGTCTATCGGCTTTTAATTCTTTTGGGAGAGGCTATGAAGTTTACTAGTAGCCTTTCTAATTCTATCTATTCATTATTTCATTCTAAGGGGGCCCCACTATTGGGTCTCATGTGAGGCTCGTCCCACTTTAATTTTAAAAGGTTCAATCTTAATGTATACATACTATGTTATCTATATTGGTTTTTTCCTTAGTCATATTTCGACTTCTCATTTCAGACTTGGGCCCAGGCCATTGTCATTGCCTTTATTGGACCTGGGCCTCTGCATTCATACTTAAACAAGCGCTGGACCTGCCCATGTCTTAAAGACCCAGGCTATCTTCAGGCTTCCGCTTGACAGCCCAATTAGCCTTGCATCATAGTTCAGCCCCACGTTATATATTAGGCCCAAACTGAATCGAAACAATGGTAATAAGAATAGAAATAAGGAACTTAAAACAGAACAAACATGTAACATTAAGAATTGCATTTTTTATTCATCAAAAAGAGAAAATCATGATACAAATTGTCAATGTTAACTCTGAATCAACTATCTACTGTACATTGGAATTAAAAAGACTGTTTCTACTTTCGATTCCTAACAACGAATTTACACTAATGATTGAATTACTTACTAGTTGAGATTAAGAGGTTTACTTTTATATATATATATATATATATATATATATATATATATATATATATATATATATATATATATATATAGTGTGTGTGTGTGTGTGTGTGTGAAAAGGCATAATGATTATCTAAGGATAAAATGAGTATTTACAACTATACTGTTATACTACCGATATAATAGGAATGAAGCCTATTTAATATTCTCAAAGCCAATCATATTCTAATTGTTACTTCAGCTGATTGTTTCCCTTTTTAATTACTCAAATTTGGACTTTTGATACTTAAAACTAACTAACTACACGAGCAGGATTTAAACAGTCCAATTGTTTAATCATAGTTCTCTGAGTATCTACATCTTAGTGATCCAAAGATTTAAGTATAACTATACTACTGATTTTTACTACGACTTAGCTCATTACAATGTTATTAACACAATTATGGATGTATCATGGCTTGATCTAACGTTTTTCTTCTTCGAAGCTTATCTATGTTTAAGTGCAGATTCACAACATATGATTGACTACGTGATTATGACTTATGATGTTACTGTGAATGAACAGTTAACGATTTGAAACTGTGATTAGCTAACATATATTTTAAAGTTTTACCAATTTAAACTAGGTGATATACTATCTACACTACTCTACCACTATTAAACTATCTATTACACTGTTTTGTCTTTGTTTTTCTACTCTTCACTAATACTAAACAGCTAATGACAATATTAAACTACAAAATACATAATAACGTAAGAATCAAACTGGAACTTTATTTTTATTCAGCAAATCATCATTACAGCTTCATTCGAACAGAAGTGTACCTGAATCAGCGAGTAGAAACCAATGAGTTCTAGGGGATTAAACAAGTAATCAACAACAGACTCGAACAAAGGCAATGCAATAGTGTGAGATTGAATATCAACGAGTAGAAAATCACAGCAACAACGAATATGAAATCCCAAAAAGAGCTCGAGTAGAAAATCCACATACAAGCAAGCTTAACTAGTGATTGCTACTTCAAATGCAGGAAAAAACTACTTGCTATTTACTATATTTTTACTCTGATTTATCTATTGAAAAATCAGCCCCTATTTCACTCTTTTTGGGGGTATTTATAGGTGTAGGAATGGCAGATTTCTTGGGGAGAATGAATGGAATTAAATTCCACTTCTTCCCCTTTAAAAATCACTAAATCTACACTTAGACCCCATTTTCAGTTAAAAGATCCCTTCCAGCATGTGCTGGAAGGTTCTTTTTGATTCTTTTCTTAAGGTTTTACCAAAGTATCCTTGTTAGTTAGGGATTTTTACTGATTTCCCTTTTTAGGGAGACCATTATACCCTTTAATCTCTGCAAAATTGCATAAATCAGGGGTACAAATGACTCCCATGTCCCTATGTGTTCTATGTAATTCACTATTTTACCAATTTGGATTCCTTTTATGCCCTTAAGAACATTGCTGATTTACCCGACCTACCTAGGTCAGGTTTTCAGCATTTTTGGGTTTATTTGACTAATGGGCAGTCCTTGCACTGGTATTTAAGGACTAGCCAGTTCCACTTTAAGGAACTATTTCAATTTTAGCCTCTTTTGTTTCATTTTCCGTTAATTAAAGACAATTATTTCAAATAAAGTTAATTGCAGGACTAGCCTGCTTTATTGCTATTCTTAGCCTATTTTAAAATATA
>JASVEL010007334.1:0-206777 GCA_032618575.1 Nicotiana noctiflora
TCTTCGAGGAGTTCGGCGCCATCTGTAGCTAGTGCTCCTCCACAGTTTCAGAGGCCTCGATATGATCGATCCTATTCTGGTCCAGGTCAGAGTTCGCAGGCATCTGGATCGCAACATCACAGGGATACTAGTCAGACGAAACCCCCAACACCACGTTGTGATCAGTGCGGCAAGGCCCACTTTGGACTGTGCCGTCGAGGTTCTGATGCGTGTTATTCTTGCGGACAGCCTGGCCATATGATGAGGGATTGTCCTAATAGGGGAGGTGATGGTATGGCTCAGCCGACTAGATCCGTGTCTGGTTCTTCCTCATCAGTTCGACCTCCAGCACGGGGTTTTCAGCAGTCGACAGGTCGTGGTAGAGGTAGAGGTGCAGGACCGAGTTCGAGTGGTGCTCAAAATCGAACATATGCTCTAGTAGGTCGACAGGATCTCGAGTCGTCTCCAGATGTTGTTACAGGTATATTATATGTGTTTTCTTATGATGTATATGCGTTGATTGATCCGGGATCTACATTATCATATGTTACACCCTTTGTGGCTAATAAGTTTGGCATTGAACCTCAATTGATAAGTAAACCCCTTGCGGTATCTACTCCAATAGGAGATTCTGTGATTGCTAGAAGGGTATATAGAGGTTGCACTGTGATGATTTGTAATCGTCAAACCTCGGCAGATTTATTTGAATTAGAAATGGTTGATTTTGATGTGATACTGGGAATGGACTGGTTGGCCTTATGCTATGCAAATGTTGACTGTCGTATGAAGATGGTTAAGTTTCAATTTCCTGGTGAACCCGTCATTGAATGGAAGGGGAACATTGCTACATCGAAAGGTAGGTTTATTTCCTATCTTAAGGCAAGGAAAATGATCTCAAAAGGTTACATTTATCATCTTGTTCGCGTTAGGGATGCAGAGGCGAAGCTGCCTACTCTACAATCTATCCCCGTGGTCAATGAATTTCCAGATGTTTTCCCAAATGAACTCCCAGGCCTTCCTCCAGAAAGGGAGATTGAGTTTAGCATTGATGTGTTGCCTGACACTCAACCGATCTCTATCCCTCCATATAGAATGGCCCCGGCAGAGCTGCGAGAGTTGAAGGTGCAGTTAAAGGACTTGCTGGATAATGGCTTCATTAGGCCTAGCACTTCACCTTGGGGTGCTCCAGTCCTATTCGTGCGGAAGAAAGATGGGTCATTACGGATGTGTATCGACTATCGGCAGTTGAATAAGTTTACTATAAAGAACAAGTATCCACTTCCAAGAATTGACGACTTGTTTGACCAACTCCAGGGTGCCAAGTATTTCTCCAAGATTGACTTACGTTCATGGTATCATCAGGTGAGGGTTAAGGAGAAGGATATTCCAAAGACGGCCTTTCGGACAAGATATGGACACTTTGAGTTCTTGGTGATGTCGTTCGGGCTAACAAATGCCCCAGTAGCTTTTATGGATCTCATGAATACTATATTCAGGCCCTATCTTGATGTGTTCGTGATTGTATTCATTGATGACATTCTGGTGTATTCTCGTTCGGAGGAGGAACATGCGAGCCACTTGCGGATAGTATTACAGATGCTTCAGGATCGTAAGTTATATGCTAAGCTCGCCAAATGTGAATTCCGGCTGAACTCAGTAGCATTCCTTGGCCATGTGATATCTGACGAGGGTATTAGTGTCGACACTCAGAAGATTGATGCAGTAAAGAATTGGCCGAGACCTACAACACCATCAGAAGTTCGTAGCTTCCTGGGGCTAGCAGGATATTATAGGCGGTTTGTAGAAGGGTTTTCCTCTATATCAGCACCATTGACTAAGTTAACACAGAAAGCCACCAAGTTCCAGTGGTCTAACACTTGTGAACGAAGTTTTCAGGAGCTGAAGGATCGATTGACATCCGCACCGGTGCTCACTCTCCCTGAAGGAACAGAAGGATATGTGGTATATTGTGATGCCTCGGGTATAGGTTTGGGGTGCGTGTTGATGCAGCATGGGAAGGTGATTTCATATGCATCAAGACAATTGAAGAAGCATGAAAAGAATTATCCAACCCATGATTTGGAATTGGCTGCAGTAATATATGCTTTGAAGATATGGCGGCACTACTTATACGGCGTCCATGTTGACATCTACACAGATCACAAGAGTCTACAATACATCTTCAAGCAGAAAGAGTTGAATTTGAGGCAACGTAGGTGGCTTGAATTACTGAAAGACTACGACGTCGAGATATTGTATCATCCCGGTAAAGCCAATGTTGTGGCAGATGCTCTCAGAGCCGTAAGTCAATGGGAAGCTTAGTACATATTGATGCAGGTAGATGGGGGTTGACTAAAGAGCTTCATCAGCTAGCCAATATGAGAATCAGATTGTTAGACTTTGATGACGGAAGTGTTACTGTACAGAATACATCAGAATCATCTTTGGTAGCAGAGGTAAAAGCACGGCAATATGAAGATCCTATCTTACTACGATTGAGAGAGAACATTCAGCAGTGTAAAATTACGGCATTTGAGATCGGAGGAGATGGGGCACTGAGATACCAGGGCCGATTATGTGTGCCGAATGTAGCAGGGTTGCGAGAAAAGATTATGAATGAAATTCATCAATCCCGTTATTCCATCCATCTTGGCTCAACAAAGATGTATCATGATGTTAAGGAGCAGTATTGGTGGGATAACATGAAAAAGTCTATTGCAGAATTTGTAGCCCAGTGTCCCAATTGTCAACAAGTAAAGATAGAACATCAGAAACCCGGTGGATTGCTTCAGAATATAGAAATTCCGACTTGGAAATGGGAGGTGATTAATATGGACTTCGTTATTGGATTACCTCGATCTTATCATAAGTTTGACTCTATCCGGGTGATAGTTGATCGACTTACAAAATGTGCTCACTTTCTGCCAGTTAAGACAACTTACTCGGCTGAAGATTATGCGAAGTTGTATATCAAGGAGATTGTTAGGCTTCATGGTGTGCCGGTATCTATTATATCGGATCGAGGAGCTCAATTTACGGCTAACTTTTGGAGGTCTTTTCAGAAAGGTTTAGGCACACAGGTGAATCTCAGCACTGCATTTCATCCGCAGACTGACGGACAGGCTGAACGTACCATTCAGACATTGGAAGATATGCTACGAGCATGTGTTCTAGATTTGAAGGGAAATTGGGATGACCATCTTCCACTCATAGAATTTGCCTACAATAATAGCTACCATTCCAGTATTAAAATGGCCCCATATGAGGCACTATATGGGAGGAGATGTAGATCACCAGTTGGATGGTTTGAAGTCGGTGAAACAGAATTATATGGGCCAGATTTGATTCACCAAGCCATTGAGAAGGTGAAAGTGATACGGGAACGATTGAGGACGGCACAAAGCATGCAAAAGTCTTATTTCGATGTCCGACGTCGTGATCTAGAATTTGAGGTTGGTGATTGGGTTTTCCTGAGGATTTCACCAATGAAGGGTGTTATGCGTTTTGGGAAGAAAGGTAAGCTGAGTCCGAGGTATATCGGTCCGTATAAAATTCTTCAACGAATTGGACAAGTTGCTTATGAGTTAGAATTGCCATCCGAATTAGAATTTGTCCACCCGGTATTCCATGTATCTATGTGTAGGAAATGTATTGGAGACCCTTCTCGAGTTGTCCCTATCAAAGATGTTCAAGTTACAGAGGATCTATCTTATGAAGAAGTGCCAGTGGCCATATTAGATCGACAAGTCCGCAAGCTGAGAACAAAAGATGTAGCTTCCGTCAAAGTATTGTGGAGGAACAAGAATGTGAAAGAAATGACATGGGAAGCAGAAGAAGAGATGAAGTCTAAATACCCTTACCTATTCCATAATGATGATAACAAGGATGTTGGTGGAACGCAAGATACATTATAAAGGTGAAATGGCTTTATGAGGTAAGCAATAACTTGAGAACTCTCTTCCTTAATACAAAGTGGTGATATGTAAATAATGTCCATGTCCATAATGCTTTGTGTAGCCTTGTGTCGTCATACTTTGAGCTTCACTGCTTGCAAAATTTGCTAGTGACCATTTTATAGGGGAAAATTGACCAAATATTTCCGTTGGAATCCACGATGATTTGGACTCCCCATAAACCCTTACATTCGAGGACGAATGTTCCTAAGGGGGGGAGGGTGTTACAACCCATATCCACAAACGTTAGTTCATTCCATAAGTTAGATAACACAAATCCAAGAAGGAATTATCCTTGAGATGATAAGAAGTTAATCCGATTAATCTTAAGTGATACAAGGGTGCATAAGGGTGATTAACAAGTATTAGAAGTTAAACGAATCAAGGATTCTGTAACTCGTACTTTTGGGTAAACCTATAGATGCTTAGTATACTTAGGAGGTCATGATTTAAGGTATTTGAATCATATAATATCCGTATCATAATTCTTGAAGTCAAATGAGTTATGAAACAAAAGTCGACAAAAGTTGTTGCAACTTAGGTTCATAGTTTTACCTAAACTTTAGGTCAAATGTTATTAAGTATTTCTCCCAATATACTTGGAATTACGGGGTGATCTACCCACCAAATTTAATATCTATGAGTCTAGTTTCCAACGCATTAAACGGTTTAGCAATATGACATTGGAATAAAGAGATATAGACATTTTCGTGAGACTGCACAAGCTGCTAGGTGCAAGTAGGTGAGTCACCTACTTGGTTAAATGTCGGCCCAAAAGAGGGAATTTCGGGTCAGAACAGCAGCCCATTAAAAGGCTTATCTTCTGCAATATATCCCTCTTTATATTTCACAAATAACCAGACCTAAGACCCTGCAACATTCCTCCCAAAAATTATCCACAAACCCTAATTGATTTTCCCTCTCTTTCAAGTTCAAATTGGGGGTAAACACTAGAGTTTGAAGAACCAAGTTAAAGGCTGAGTTATCCAACAACAAAGGTGAGTTTACTGCTATATTTCATACATTTATTCTGCTGTAAATTCATGGTAATTCGTTATATACATGTAAGAACTCACGGGACGGTGATCGGAAGCCGTGAGTTCAAGTTATTCACTTGTAGCGGACTGTTTTGTGGACTGTTTTGTGTTGCTGTTGGGCTGCGTTTTTATTACTTTTTTGTGGAGTTTTGGAGGAGGCAGGGTGTGGAGAAACACCATATATATGTTGGGTTGTGGTCTGCTAGTTCTTCGTAATATTTTTGGGTCGTTTGATACGACTATAATGGCCGTCATATGTATGATGTGATTAGGTTGTGTGTGGACTGTTTTGGGAGGCTCAATATGTTTGTTATTGATGTTGTTTAGGTTGTTTGGTGATTGTTTTGAATGGTGTGAAGTCATATATATAGGGGAGGTGCTGTCCGTTTCATCACAAAATAGGTTGTGATTGGAACATAATAGTTGCGACGCTTAAACGTTAACGATAATGTCATTTCTCCTATTGTAGACTAAGGAGTCGTGACGTTTGCATAGCTTGAGGTTGTGGCAGTATATACAAGGTATGTGTGGCTATCCCTTTCCTTCTTTTGCATGACTCCGATTAACATAATGTAATGAACGAGCTTCCAAAGATACTCTATTCTTAGAAGCTAAGCGCAGCACTTACATTGTTTCCCCTCTTATGGAACGATTGATGTTGATGTTGCTTCTCTTATTCTTATGTTATCAATCTTGTTGGTACTTCCTGATTCCTATAAGGTTCATAGTGAAGAGTTAGTCCTAATAAGTTGTACATAGGATACCGACCTTACGTCACTCCGAAAGGTCCACAAGGTATTTCCATGAGTCGAGCATGCATTATATATATGTATCTATTTTACTCTACCGAGCCGCACTATAGTCGGCCGGGTACGGCACCTATTGTGCAACCACTGATCAGTTGGGTTTTACCGAGCTCCACGTGGCCGGGTACGATTCTACCGAGCCTTATAACGGCCGGGTACGATATGATGATGATGATGCCCACAGAGGCGTATGTTTTAAAGATTATGTATTTATACATATGTATCATGCATTTCATGTCGAGTAGCCCTCAGAGGTACTCAGATGTTACAGGTTGTATATTCTCTATCCCTGCTTACATTGCTGTTCATATTTATGGTTCTCTGCCTTACATACTCAGTACTTTATTCGTACTGACGTCCTTTTATTTGTGGACGCTGCATGTCGTGCTGCAGGTCCTGATAGACAGGCAGGTGCAGCTCCCCCATCACGGTAGGTTGTCCAGTTCAGCGGTGATTGGCGAGATCCCTTCTCCGGACTTGCCTTGGTCTTGGTATGCATTTTTGTTATAGACATTATGGGTATGTCGGGGCCCTGTTCCGGCTATGTTGCAGCACTTATGTTCCTTTAGAGGCTCATAGACAAGTGTCGACTCATGTATAGTTTGGTATGCCTTGTCGCCTGGTGTTTGTTGTATAGTCTTTCATTTTAGCGTGGTAGCTTGTACCATATGTATATAGTTTCTTGATTGTCTAGTCATCCCATGTTATGTAGGTTCATGCAATCATATTTTATTGTTGGTTGTTCATGATCCATGTATACCTTTTATATTGGTCTCGTCAGCCCTAAAAGATAATAAAGAAGGTTAGATAAAATGTACGTTGGTGCTCGGCAAGTATGGTCGGGTGCTAGTCATGGTCCTCCAGTTTGGGTCGTGACAGATTCCCCAATCGAGGGACGAGATATAATCTCTATGAGTTCATGTCGGGCCTGTCTGGAGGACTTGAGGCCAAATCCTTGTCTATGGCTTGAGCACCAAGGTGCTAATTTCGCGAGTCGGTATTATGAAGTTCATACGATCGGTATTGATCTTAATTGTGAAAATTGCAGTTTGATAACGGGAGAGCTGTAAGGTATTCGGTTCTTATTGTGATTTGATATGTAGCATTAGCTATGGGCGTGAGAAATATGTTCATTGCCTCTTAGCGGAAATGTAAAGTGCGCTACGTCTGGTAGTATGAGTTCAAACTCAAGAAAACTGAATTGGTTGTGCTAGGTGCATCATTGTGAAAGGTATATATGTTATGATTTGAGCAGGTGCAGCGCATGTTCATGTACTAATGCTGATGATATAATTGTGTAGTATTGAGATTTATGTTGTTGATATACATTGTGATGTCTTGTCGAGTTGCGGATGTATTGTTAGGATGATTTTGGTGATTCTCTGGCAGGTGGATAGGCCAAATTACAAAGGAAACTCTGCCAATATTTTTGGAAAATTTGGGACTTAGAAAGATTTCTGTCACCTAAAGAGAGTGGGCTTATTGGTGGTGTGTGTATAAATGCAAGAATTGCAGAACGGTTAAGGTCTTTGATGATTCGAGTCTCTGTCAAGACTTGTAAATGACTTGAGTTTAATCTCATTGTAACATTTGGGCATCACTTGAATAATAATGATATGAGTGGTTAAAAGTGCTTTGATGAATGGCTTCGAGCTAAGTTGGGGAGGTTGCTATTAAATAACTAATTGCACGGTTGTACGCTATGTGGGCACTTTCTTTAAGTATGTTGGGAAAATTCTGACAAGGTTATGGTGCTTCGTAGATGTGAATAAATACTAGGATGTTTTGAACTACTGTTGGTAAGGAATGTTTGGTGTATAGAAAAGAAAGATAGCGAATTATACCTGTAAGTAATCATGTTCTGCGATGTCAGAGTTCTAACAAAACACGAGTGGTTCTACTCAATAGGACAGTTGAATTACATCTAAATAAGGGTGAATGATGCCCGAGAATGATTTTGCAGTGTTCAAGATTTTGCTTGTAACAGTCAGGTGCCTTAAGATTGTGTATGTGGCTAAAGATGGCAGTTTCGTAAGAAAAGATCAAGGCTTGTGTTATATCATGTGAATGATGGGATTCTATGTATCCGTATTGGAAAGTAATGATAACAAATTCAAAAAAAAAAAAAATCGCTGGAAGTTCTTCAAAATAAAGTATTGTAGAAGGTGGTACTCGGGGAAACATTTGAGAGAGTATTCAGCGGCCCGTGAGCCTTAGACCATGTGGTCTTGTGTACGAGTCTTGTGTGATAAAAAGAGTTGAGGCATCGTGCTACAGTAAAGACTGATATGAAATTAAAGATGAATCAGAAAGGAAACTGGGTAAATGGAACAATTTGTCAATAAACCAGAATGGTATGAAAAGGAATACGATTAATTCCTGATATGTGGTTGAAGTAATGAGTTTTCTCTATATGGGATCATGAAAGTCCTTGACTAGTTGTGTGCGTCGATGTTTGTAGCGTAGGAAAGGAATATGAATTTCCATGTTATCTTAGTTTTGTATGGCATATGCGATGTGTTATGGAAAGTTGATAATGGCATATTCAAGGTTTTGAGATCAGTTCATAATATATGGGAAGTCAATAAAATTATTGAGCAACGCAGACAGCTGCAGGTGATTTAAGAATCAATCTTCGTGGTGATTAAGGAAAATAGTACTGCCATTCTAGTAATTCAGCAGAGTATATGGTCAAAAAGGGCCAGGTAATATAAACTGATAATATCTAGTGGTGTGTGGTATCCTCCTGTTGGATTGACAGTGATGATTGAGTTGTTGTGGCATAGGAAAATTTCTAAGTGGCTTACGTGGTATGAATGGATGTTTGATGTGTGTTATGTATTCGTACGGTAGAGTGTGGAATCAGGCATAGTGATTCATGTGTTATATATGTGTTGGAGACTAGAAGTTCTCGTGATCTGCCTATGCAGTGGTGGTATATCGTTTTTATCGGCACCGTTTAATGATTATTGGAAATTGGAAGCCCTAGTGGCTATTTTGTTACCTGATATGATGAATTTGAATGATACATGATAGTAGACTGGTTGTCATAAGCCAGGTTGTCTAGCCTAATGTGATATGGACTATGTCAGAAAAATGTCACAGATTGCGTGGCAGAGTGCATCAGATCATGCTCCAGTAGGGTAGATGTACCCTAGGGCCAACGGACGGCTGGTAGGTATTACTTTGTCAGTTGGGCCTTCGTGGCGGATGTCAGTATAGAGGTATCTACCATTGATTCAACTCCAGTATTGAGGAACTTTGTCGGATGCGTTTCATGTGGCCGACCTTGAGGCTATATATATATGTTTGTTGCAATGATCAACTTGACTCGATGTGCATTTTCCTTGCTAGATGTATTCGTGGATCGGGTGGCACGCCGCCACAGGTATAGTATTTGGATCGGGTGGCACGCCGCCACATGTATGGTATTAGGATCGGGTGGCACGCCGCCACGGGTATGGTATCTGGATCGGGTGGCACGCCGCCACGGGTATGTTATTGGAATGGGTTGCACGCCGCAACAGTGTGATATGGAAAATATAGTTTCCTATATGTTACCTTGTATATAATACTTCCTAGCTTCCGAGGAAATAGTCCGTATTGGGTATCGCTCGGGGAATAGCACATCGGTTGTGTCTTCTCAGGATTTGATAGCGTATATTAATCGTATCACCACAGGTGTGATTGATTGCTTGAGTTCAGACCTAAATATGTGTGTGGCTGACCGTTTTGAGCATGGTGACTTGAGGTGCTCCATGAGTAATAGTGTTTGGATAGAATCATGAGTCGTTGCAAGGCCACGTGATGTTATGGCCTTTCGAGAAGGAGTTAGGTACTTTATTCCTATGATGTGAGACGAGATCTCAATTTTATGTTATGATGGTATAGAGGAATTGAGCTACGGCTCTTTTGTTTGAGTTAGTTGTTAGGATTTGAGTATGATCAGACGTTTCTTATTGGAGCCTGTGTTGTGCTCATCGTGGCTTAGGCCGGTGTTGAGGTGTCATATCACCAGTGCGGTGTGTTATAATCGAAATGATCATTGGAGCAAATAATGAGTGTGAGTATATGTGATTTCATCTGGTTAGAAAGGTAATATCGAGGTTCGGCTCCAAAATCTATTGTGGTATCAGTTAAAAGGGAAATGGATTCATGAATGGGTGAACTAAGAGATGGATTCAATATATCGCGTGTTCGGTTGCCGTGGGCATGATGTGAAAGTGTTGGAATAAGACTTTAGCTAATGAAAAAGGTTTTTCAGTTGGTATTTTGTTATCGTGGGAAATTGTTGTGATTAGAGACTATCGTCTCGAGTGATTGCGTTGTTTGATACATCATATGATCTCACCCGGAGTGGCGAGTATCCTTTATTGCAGTGGATTCTAGTGTATCCTGAGTATAGGCATGGGATTAGCAATTAGTATATGATTTCGGAAAGTGCAATGTGGTTTATGGTTAGGATGGTCTGTGGAATTTCAGCTATATCGTGTTATCGGACTTATGATATGTAGGGTGAAGTGGTATCACCCTGAATATATACTTGGTAAGGTCATTCAACTATTGGGTTGCTTCTAGTACAACTCTCTGAGTCCGCTCGAGGACGAGCGTTTGTTTAAGTTGGGGAGAAAGTAACGACCCGGCCCGTTGTCACGGGAATTACCACCCCGTTATGTTGTAATTTCATAATTCATGCTTTTATATCAGTGTTAGAGTCTATCGGGGAAGTTAGGAGTGAATTGGATTGAAAATGAGGCATATAGCCTTTTTGAAGGAAACTTGAATAAGGAAAGTCAACCCGGAGTTGACTATTTAGTTAGAGGGCTCAAATCGGATTCCGATGATTCGGTTAGTTCCGGGAGGTGATTTGTGACTTAGGGGAACAATCGGAATTGAATTTGGAGGTCCGGTGTAGAAATAGGCTTGAATTGGCTAAGGTTGAATTTTGGCGAAATCCGGACGGTAGGTGAGATTTTGATCCGGGAGTCGGAATGGAATTCCGACAGTTGCAGTAGCTCTGTTAGGTGATTTTGGATGTGCCTGCAAAATTTCAGGTCATTCGGAGGTCGTTTGGTCGGGTTTTTGATCGAATATGAATTTTGAAAGTTATAGTTAAACTTAAGCTTGAATTTGCTGAAAACGGATGATTTTGATGTTAACGATAGTGATTTTATGATTCAAGCAAGTTGGAATGAGGTAATAGATCATGTCTGTATATTTGGTTGAGGTCTCGAGGGTCTCGGGTGTGTTTCGGATGTCCAACGGGTCATTTTTGGAAGATTATTGCCGTTTTGAGCATAAATATAATGATCCAAAGGTCTATTTTTAGTTCTAGAGATCCAAATTTGATTTCGAGACTTCGAGAATTTAAATCATGAATTATAGGACTGATCTGGAAATTATTGTTTAATTTCATCTAGTCGCGATTAGGTTTTTGACGCGATATGTGAGTTAATTGTTTAACGAGCAAAATTGATGTTGCACTGAGTAAATGAGATCCAAATTCAGTTTTGTTTGAACCACTGGATCCGTATCGAAATTACGGAGCCATAAGAAAAAGAATCGTCGAATTCCGAGTTTGTATGATGGAGTTAGAGCCATTTTAGTGAAAATGGTTGTGTGCTGCAATTTCTGTATTGCTGCTGCATTTTTCTGCAGCGTATGAATAGTAACTCCCGCGCGTGAACAGTAACCGCACGGGTGAACAGTGTCGACGTGCATGAACAATACCCGTGAACAGTGTCGACGCGCATGAACAGTACCCCCGTAAACAGTGATTTCCGAAAAATTCAGTAAGTTGATAAAAAAATCGATTTTGGGTCATTTTTCCACCATTGTTGAGCTCTAGAGTGAGAAAGCGACGGGAAATAGCTGGGAGATCATCGAGATATTGTCGGAGGTAAGTTTCGTTGTTTAATTACACACTTTTATCATGAAATCATGGATTATTTCTATGAAAATGGAGGATTAAATGTGGGTTTAAGCCCTATAGAAAAATACCGATTTGAGCGGGCAAATGGAGTCCGAATTTGGTAAATTTGATATGCCTAGACTCGTATTGAGACGAGGGTTCCGAATATATAACTTTTATAATTTTTCGAGAAGCGCACCAAAAGTCGGGTTTTGACAACTTGCGGGTTTTGATATAATTTGCGAGGCAAGCGCAAGGCGGATTGAAGCTTCTACCGGTTCGAGGTGAGTGGTAGTAGTAAACAATGTACCGAGGGTTTGAAACCCCGTACTAGCACTTCACAGTGCTATATTGAGATGAGACACACGTCTTGAGACGAGTGTGGTGACATTGTGATTGGGGACTTGGACTTGGTCCTTCCCGCTAATAGAATACTGTGTTGTATGACTGCTAATGAGATTATAACTGTACAATTGGGCTAATAGCCATATTTGGGGCCTTGTGCCGATCTGTAGAGCATTAGGGAACCTATATAGCTAGGTGACCCTTATATCGTGTTGGAAATATTCACTCAGCCGTAGCTCTAGCTGTATAGCATAATATGAGCCAATACTAGATGTGTACATTGAGAAAGCTTATCTAGGGTGGAATTTCCCGTTCTAGCTGAGTGGGCCTGAAAGGCCAAGTCTATATTGACTGAGACAGGGTCCAGGACCCACTGTGATATATTATATTGGGCCTGAGAGGCCAAGCAGATATTGACTGGGATAGGGTCGAGGACCCATTATGAGGTATTATATATATATATATATATGTATATATATATATATATACCTATATTGGATCGGGTTGCGCGCCGCAGCAGTATATATATTGGATCGGACTGCACGCCGCAGTAATATACATGTAATATAGCTGTTAGAAAAGTTGTACGGCAAAGTAAATGTTGATATACTTAGGGAAGCAACACAAAGCGAGATGAAGAAAGAAAAGTCTTCCGGTTAAGACCAATGGACAAAAGGGAATACATATGATATATATATATATATATATATATATATATATAAATATATATATTGGATCGGACTGCACGCCGCAGTAATACATGTGTGGATCGGGCTGCACGCCGCAGTATTATAGTGTTTGGGCCTAGGGAGCCCCTCCGAAGTCTGTATACACCCCCAGTGAACGTCGTCGACATTAAATGGAGCGGCTGCGTGCCGCAGCGGTATATGTATTGGAGCGGGCTGCACGCCGCAGCATTATAGTTATTCATATCCTATTACCTACTTAAATACTTATACATTATAGACATAGGTATGTGTCTTCATAAATTGAGATGGTCGTACACCGTAGGGGTATGAGTGAGGGTTTGATTAGTGTGGGATCTTGTAGAGATAGATGTGGACTGGAGATCAGAGTACTTACTACAGTGATGACGTTCCTGTGAGGGTTGCCTTAGAACTGCTAAGTGATAGCACAGGAGTTCTTACCTTCAGTTATTATTTATTATTGTTACTCACTGAGTTGAAATATACTCACCCCACTCCCCTGCACTTTTTGTGCAGATTCACAGGTACCCGAGAGCGGTTGAGACATTGTTGCTGCCTGCTCACATCTACTTCTTGCGGAGACGACGAGGTAGCTGCCAGCGTCCGCAAAGCCTGTTTCTCCTTCTTTATCATCTTGTTGATTTCCTATTTGCCTAGACTTGGCTGTATTAGGATGCTATTCTGTAGAGGCTCAGTCTCGTGACACCACGATATGGTTGGGACCGTATTTTGTATGTTTTACATTTCGTTTATCACCTGATATGATCATTTACTGTTTAAGTTTAATTTGATTAATAACTGGCTGTTTTAAGGGATAATATGATCGGGTTGGCAGCCAGGTTTTTGTGCATCGCGATCTCACTCCCAGTGCTGCGATTGCGTAGAGTAAACGGCCCAGGCAGTGAGTTTAAGTCCCGAAACATTTCATTTCGGGTTCATTTGCAAAACCCTCCATTGTTGAGCTCTAGAGTGAGAAAGTGACGGGAAATAGCTGGGAGATCATCGGGATATTGTCGGAGGTAAGTTTCGTGGTTTAATTACACGCTTTTATCATGAAATCATGGATTATTTCTATGAAAATGGAGGATTAAATGTGGGTTTAAGCCTAGGCCTAAATTGTAGAAAAAGACCGATTTGAGCGGGCATATGGAGTCCGAATTTGGTAAATTTGATATGCCTAGACTCGTATTGAGGCGAGGGTTCCGAATATGTAACTTTTATAATTTTTCGAGAAGCGCACCAAAAGTCGGGTTTTGACAACTTTGTGGGTTTTGGTGTAAACCGAGTTATTTCGATTGGGTTTTGTCTAATTAGCCTATTTTGATATATTTATGCTGATTTGTGCTAGTTTTGACGTGCGTGGATGCTGGTTTGAGGAGCTAAGGCGTCGCGGGCATGAGCTTTTGTCGGTTCGAGGTGGGTAATACTTGTAAATGATGTCCTAAGGGTTAGTAAACCCCGGACTTGCACATCTTAGTGCTATGTTGAGGTGACTTGCACGCCGGATAACGGGCGTGGGGTAGAGCACCATTGGGGATCGTGACTTGGTCCGTCCCGCGTAATAAATAATAACACCTAATTGTTGAAATGAATTGGACTAATTATCATGCTTGGGCTTCGTGCCGATTATTTGAATCCTTTAGGGATTAGTATCATTGTCTTGATAACACTGTACATATTTTTGTCTAAATTTAAGGTTTTAAAATGGTATTTTTGCTATTAAGCATTTTTATAAGGTTATGAAAAACTTGAAAAAGGTCTTAATAACATTTTTAGCTATGAGCTAATATGATATTGTTGCCGTAGGGCTTTCTTGATTATTTGTTAGACTGATTGGGGCCGAGGGCCATACGTTAGGGCATGACAATTTATGTGAGCATATGCATACACATGTATGGATCGGACTACACGCCGCAGTGGTATACGGATCGGGCTGCGCGCCGCAGCATGTGTGATAGTAATATTGTGCTTGGGCTGTAGGAGCCCCTCCGGAGTCTGAACCCCCACAGTGGGCACGGGTAGCCAAATTGGATCGGGCTATGCGCCGTAGCGGTCATATCATGCATTGCATTGCATTTAGCTAAATTGGATCGGGCTACACGACGTAGCGGTCATATGCATTGCATGGCATACATACATTGGTTTACGTGCACTACGTGGCATAACATTCAGCACTCATACATTACTAGCACACATGCATTAGTTGCCTTATTGACTAGATCTCTTGGTGTAAATTGATAAGGAGTGCTGAGCCCGAGGGGCTGATTTGAGTGCGGACTTGCACTGCTTGAGATTGTATCCAGGTATTGGTATATTATTATGATAGAAAGTAGTTAAAATTAAGATTTCTAAATAATCTACTCACATATGCTTGAAAGGAATACAAAGATAGTTCTGTATTGTGTAGCATGAGGTAGTGCCTATCGTGGTTTTCTTCCCTTCATTATTATTTACTTTTATTACTGCTGAGTTGGAAGTACTCACACCCGACTCTCTGCACCTTGTGTGCAGATCCAAGTACATCACAGCAGGGCTGATTCTATTGCGGCTCGGGAGTGCTTTTGGACAGTCGAGGTAGCTGCCAGCGTTCGCAGGACCTGATTCTCCAGTTTGTCTGTATTTTTGTTCTGATCATCCCACACTTGTGCACGGTTATATTCACTATTTATACTTTGTATACTCTGTAGAGGCTCATGACTCTTGACCCTTCGGTCTATGGGAGTTGGCACGTGTTGGGACTTGGTTCCCTGTTTTTAATATATCTATCACTATTATGCTTAAATTGGATAAAGTGAGCTTGTGGCTCCGTGGTTATTGTTGATTGGTCGGGCTGGCCTAGCAGTGTGCTGGGCGCCATCACGACCGGATTTGGGGTCGTGACATTTACAAAGGAAACTCTGCCGAAAATTTTGAAAAAAATTAGGACTTAGAAAAGATTTCTGTCACCTAAAGAGAGTAGGCTTAACTGTGGTGTGTGTATAAATGCAAGAATTGCATAAGGGTTAGGTCTCTGATGATTCGAGTCTTTGTCAAGCTTGTAAATCACTTGAGTTTAATCTCACCATAACATAGTGGCATCATTTGAGTAAACAATGCTATGAGCGGCTAAAAGTGCTTTGATGTATGGCTCCGAGCCAAGTTGGGGAGGTTGTTATTGATTAACTGATTGCACCGTTGTGTGCTATGTTGGTTCTGTCTCTAAGTATGTTGGGAAATTCTGATAAAGGTTATGGTGCTTCGTAGATATGAAGAAATAATAGGATGGTTTGAACTGCTGCTGGTAAGAATGTTCGGTGTATAGGAAGGAAAGATAGATAAATGCATTTGTATGTAATCATGTTCTGCGGTGCCAGAGTTCTAACAGGGCACGAGTGGTCCTGTACAATAAGATAGTTGAATTATAATTGAATAAGCGTGAATAACGCTCTAGAATGGCCTTGCGGTGTTCAAGATTTTGCTTGTAACGGTAAGGTGTCTTAAGATTGTGTATGTGGCTAAAGACGGTGGTTTCGTTAGAAGGGATCAAGACTTGTGTAATGATATGTGAATGATGAGATTCTATGTATCTATACTAGAGAGTAATGATAACGAATTCAAAAATAGCAGGAAGTTCTTCAAAATAAAGTATTGTAGAATGTCGTACTTTTGGGAAACATTGAGAGAGTATTAAGTGACCTATGGGCTTTAGACCGTGTGGTCTTGTGTACAAGTCTCGTGTGGTAACATGAGTTGAGATATTGTAGTGCTACAGTAAAGGCTAATATGAAATTAAAGATGAATCAGAAAGGAAAATGGAGTAACTTGTTAATAAACCGGAACGGTATGATAGGGATACAATTAATTCCTGGTATGTGTTCGAAGTGATAAGTCTTGCAGCTATGGTGCAACCAAGCTCTTGAGTGCTGGCAGTTGCGTAGCTCGATGTGGGTAGAAGGACTCAGTCCTGGCAGCTAAACTTATGTGATGGATTGGGAGAAAGAGTTTGTGATGGGTCCTACCGTGGTTTAAAAGTGAGTATATTCCTGTCGGTATGCAAAGCTTGGAATGTGTAATGGGTTTTCTCTATATGGGATCATGAAAGGCCTTGACTAGTTGAGTGCGCCGATGTTTGCGGCGTAGGAAGGGGATATGAATTCCCATGTTATCTTAGTGTGGTATGGTATATGCGATGTGTTATGGAAAGTTGATAATGGCATATTCAAGGCTTTGATATTTGTTCATAATATATGAGAAGTCATTAAAAATTATTGAGCAGCGCGGGGAGCTGCAGGTGAATTTAGAATTGGTCTTTCTGGTGATTAAGGAAAATGGTACTGCTATTCTAGTAATTTGGCAGAGTATATGGTCCAAAAGGACAAGGTAATGTAAATTGATAATATCTAGTGGTATGGTGGTATTCTCTTGTTGGATCGACTGTAATAATTGAGTCGCTAATGGCATAGTGAAATTTCTGAATGGCTTTCGTGGTATGAATGGACGCTTGATGTGCATTATGTATTCGTACGGTGAAGTACGGAATCAGGCATAGTGATTCATGTGTTATATATGTGTTGGAGACTTGAAGTTCTCGTAAATCCGCCTATGCAGTGGTTGTATATCATGTGTATCGGCACCGTTTAGTGATTATTGGAAATCGGAAGCCCTAGTGGCTCTCTCTCAACTTGATATGACGAATTTGGATTATGATATATGATTGCAGACTAGTTGTCATAAGTCGGGTTGTCTAGACTAATGTGATATGGACTATATCCGAAAAATATCACAACTACGTGGCAGAGCGCATCAGATTATATTCCATTAGGGTAAATGTACCCTAGGGCCAGCGGACGGCTGGTAGGTATTGCTTTGTCAGTTGGGCCTTCGTGGCGGATGTCAGTGTAGAGGTATCTACCGTTTATTCAGTTCCAGTATTGGGGAACTCTGCCTGATGCGTTTCTTGTGTCCGAGCTTGAGGCTATATACGTTTACTGTAATGAGCAATTCGACATGCATATCTTTTGCGAGGGTTTTATATGGATCGGGTGGCACGCCACCACAGGTATGGTTATTTGGATCGGGTGGCACGCCGCCACGGGTAAGGTATCTGGATCGGGTGGCACGCTTGTCACGACCCTAGTTCACCAATCGTTAACATGTCGTGATGGCACCCAGTCCCCACGACTAGGTAAGCCTAACACGTTGCGGAATATACAAGTCTATGAACTTTAAACAAGAAATAGCGGAAAAACAATATAAATAGGAATGTAATCCGTACCGCTTGGCACATACACACGTCAACACACTGTATAAAACACCACCAAGACCCTGAATCCCACGGGCAACATAGACTAAAAGAGAGAATACAACTGTGGCTCTATGTGTGAAGAGTATCTAACAAAGACATGAGAGAAAACATCTACTAATACTATCAGAATAGAAGGAAGGCCTCCGGATCCGCGGACGTAGCAGATCATACCTCGAGGTCTCCAAAAATGCTGCTGAATCACCTAATATGATCCTGTCCCAATGTACCTGGATCTGCACAACAAAAGTGTGCAGAAGAGTAGCATGAGTACACCACGGCGGTACTCAGTAAATACCAAGCCTAACCTCGATGGAGTAGTGACGAGGAAGGTCGGGGCCCTACCGAGAAATAATAATATAGTGACAATAATAATATCAAGCAATTCAAATAATAATAATAAGACTGAATTAACTGCAATAAAGTAAATACAACAACCGTCTACAATTAAGCTAACAACAAATAACCAACTCAATAAAACACGTCCAGGACCTGTGGGAATCGAACCCACCATCCCATTGACAGTACCTCTGGGTCTCCGGGAATCGAACCCGCAACCCATGTCTCAATAAATAATCAATAACTCGGGATCTCCGGGAATCGAACCCGCAGTCCCTACCAATAACTCTGGATCTCGGGAATCGAACCCGTAGTCCCTACCAATAACTTAGGATCTCGGGAATCGAACCCGTAGTCCCTACCAATAACTCAGGATCTCGGGAATCAAACCCGTAGTCCCTACCAATAACTCAGGATCTCGGGAATCGAACCCGTAGTCCCTACCAATAACTCGGGATCTCGGGAATCGAACCCATAGTCCCTACCAATAACTCAGGATCTCGGGAATCGAACCCGTAGTCCCTACCAATAACTCAGGATCTCGGGAATCGAACCCGTAGTCCCTACCAAAAACTCAGGATCTCGGGAATAGAACCCGTAGTCCCTACCAATAAATCTCAGGATCTCCGGGAATCGAACCCGCAGTCCACATCATTATCACTCCGAGTCTCTGGGAATCGAACCCACAGCCCTGGGATCTCCGGGAATTGAACCCGCAGTCCACAAACACAGCAAGTAAAGGAATACACAGAGAGAAATATAATATGCTTAACTATGACTTCACCGATAAACAGCGCCAGCGATTACCAAGAAAACTCAAGTAAGACAATTAGGCAACTAGACAGTTGAATACTACCTAATCATGCTTTTCTAACTGCTACCGGGTAGGAATATCGAATTTAACAACTAAAAACAGGAATATCACTCATCGAGCATTTTAAGTAAAGTATGTGTTCAACAACCAGCGCATGTACACGCCCGTCACCTCGCGTACAAGGCATTGAAAGTATCACATAATATCCTAGGGGTGAAAGTCCCCCACACGAGGTTAGACAAGCCACTTACCTCAATTCCGGTACAAAACCGCTAAGAAATAACCCTCTTGCCGTGAATGTCGGCCTCCACAAGTGTAGTATCCTGATAAAAATCAATAGAATCACATCAAAATAGGCCAATTGGGCATTACCCAATCAAAATAACTCAAAACACACCAAAACCCACAAGTTGCCAAAACCCGACTTTCGGTACGCTTATCGAAAAATCACGAAAATTATATATTCGGGTTCCTTATCTCAATACGAGTCCGTGCATATAAGATTTATCGAAATCGGACTCCGTTTGCCCATTCAACTCAAAGATTTCCTAAATTTTAGGCCTAGGGCTAAATCCTCCATAAATTACCCCAAATTTCTCCATTTTCATGATATAATTGCATAATATTATCAATACTAATCATAAGATGAGCCCATAGATGATTACCTGACGATTTCCACAGAATCTCCCTCAAAAATTGCCCAAATCGCCTCTTAAGCCGAGACCCCAAATGTGAAATGTTTCTGAAATTTTCTAACTTCTGATACAATTAATCATCTGCGATTTTCGCTTCTGCGGACCATTTCCGCCTCTACGGAACCGCTTCTGCGACCACGTGGTCGCTTCTGCGAACTCCAGGCCTGGCTGGCCCATTTCGCTTCTGCGAGCCTAGAGTCGCTTCCGCGAGGCCGCTTCTGCGAAATCTCTTCCGCACTTGCGGAACATTCCGCTTCCGCGCCTCGGAGTCCGCTCCTGCGGACTCGCTTAAGCGGTCAATATTCCGCTTCTGCGGAACTCCCGTTCGCGACCCTGGACCGCTTCTGCGATCCTCTTTCCGCATCAGCGATGCCGCCTCTGCGGACCAGGATCCGCTTCAGCGATCACTTCCGCTCCTGCGTTCACTTGTCCGCTCCTGCGGACTCGCTCCTGCGCTCCCATTTCCGCAGGAGCAAAAACAACAGAACGGAACCCAAACCTGCAATTTTTCATGTTTTCTCCCGTTTAACCATCCGAAAACACCCCGAGGCCCCCGGACCCCAACGAAAACCACCAACATATCCCAAAACACGATACGGACTTGTTCCAATCATAAAAACACGTCTAACAACATCAAAACCCATAATTCACATTGAATTCAAGCCTAAATTTCTTAAAACTTTCCGAATTGCACATTCGATCAAAAACCCGACCAAACGACGTCCGAATGACCTGAAAATTTGCGGACATATCCAAAATCACATAACGAAGCTACATAAATTGTCGTAATTCCATTCCGACCCTCGGATCAAAATCTCACCTATCGTTCGGATTCGCCAAAATTTCAAACTTCGGCATTTCAAGCCTAATTGAGCTAAGGACCTCCAAAATACATTCCGAACGCGCTCCCAACCACGAAATCATCCAACAGAGCTAATGGAATAATCAGATTTCCGTTCCGAGATCGTCTTAACACTATTCCGGTTGCGGATCATTTTCTATCTTTAAAGCTCTCATTTAGGGACTAAGTGTCCCAAAATACTCCAAATTTCAGGACCGACTCTCCCGGCAAACCACAATAGCAGAAATGTACTTAGGGAAACAGTTAAATTGGGGATTGGGCGTAATTTTCTAAAACGACCGGCCGGGTCATTACATCTTCCCACCCTTAAAAGATTCGTTCGTCCTCGAACGAGCATAGAAAACATACCCGGAGTAGTGAAAAGATGAGGGTACTGGCTGCGCATATCCTGCTCGGTCTCCCAAGTCGCCTCCTCGACCGGCTGGCCCCGCCACTGAACCTTTACCAAAGCGATGTTCTTTGACCTTAGCTTTCTGACCTGCCTGTCTAGAATGGCTACCGGCTCCTCAACATAAGACAGATCCTTGTCTAGCCGAACAGAAGTAAAATCCAACACATGCGACGGGTCACCATGGTACCTCCGGAGCATGGAGACATGAAATACGGGGTGAACTCCAGCTTGACTAGGAGGTAAGGCTAACTCATAGGCAAACTCCCCAATACTCCTCAAAATCTCAAAAGGGCCAATAAATCTGGGACTCAGCTGGGCACATTAGCCTGATATAATCTGAAGATATTCCCTCTTGTTCAAACAATTAAGTCTTAGAGCTTAATTCCAACATCCGAAATTCTGTGTCAGGCTTGTTTTCATCAAGAGATCACTCAATATTCCTCAAACGCCGTCCTCAAACATGACTGCATAACCTTGCTGGATTCTTACCTTACAACACAAAATCCACAGGACCACGATAATATTTTATGATCAAATTAGCCAAAAATTCAACGAATCGGATGCTCCCATTGCACCTCACGATCTACATAGGTCTCGTTCCAACTATTACAATACTGACACGATGGAAGAGATGTGCCAATATCCATAACCAACTACTGAATCAACAATTCATTGGGTCTATACTCCTTACAGGATCCATTACCTTGTCCTAAACTAGAGGATGATCCTTTCCTCTATAATATACTTCATATAATCAGTTTGCACCTGACCCCAAATCACATAATCTCATCTCACCCAGTACGAACTGCTCAGGCGATAAGCCACATCGGACATAATCAAAAGTCCCACAAGATGATACAATGTGCTAGTAGGCTATTAATTCGTACGTGGTACAAAAGGAAGGCGAACACTAGAGAGAGCTATTCAACTCTCACACTATCATGGACCTCCTCAGAAAAATAGGAAACAGAACACATACAAGCAATTATAGATACTGAAATAAACATCACACCTGTTGCGGCGTGCAACCCGATCCCAAGAGTATACCCATGGCGGCGTGCCACCCGATCCCAAAAATATAACCATGGCGGCGTGCCACCCGATCCCAACAATATAACCATGGCGGCGTGCCATCCGATCCCAACAATATAGACTCACACAAGGAGTCATATGTCAAGCTGAATAGCTCGTCACATCAAAATACTGAATATCGATCATAAGCACACTAAGGTGCATGATATCGGACTCAATGAAAACATATAGCGCTATAGGCTATGAACTCAAGCACAACTGAGGTGCGATATAAGATATGAGTCTCAAGAGCCATCATGCTCATATAACATCACCGCTGAGCGGAACCTCAACACATAAGGAACTTACCAAGCCGTCGCACACTCATACGGCGCAATATATCTTTACTTGAATTAACTAACCGCGAAATAAGACCGCGACTATCCCTCCATAAAGGGCGCATTGTTGGAAGAAACATAACTGGCCTGACGCAAGGCTCACTTCCACATTTAAATCTACCCACCGACCTTAAGTCTATCCTGGTCGTGCCAAGCTAAGTCAATAATATTTCACAGGTCTATAACCCAATAAGCAGAGTGCCCTCTAACATAAATTCTCAATTCAATGATATCACCAAAATCCTCATACTTGGTTTAAATTTCTAACCAATCAAGTGACTACAAGTCACTCATATACAATCTTCTTGTGGGTCAAGCTCCCACTATCTTTTGAATTATTAAACGGGCCTGCACATTCAACCCACCGGCTGCACTAACACCGAAAAGCGATCAGGAGTCCCTAACCGGGATGCACAGCCTTTCTCACAGGACACCGACCTCAAATGAAACTGATGTTAATACCCATCTTACTCAAAACACTGAAACTTCTTTCCTACTCATCCGAGCTCTTTATATCACATTTATTGACCAAACTGTGACCTTGGTCCTTACTTCAAATGTCATACTACTCACTGCACCCCACGTGCCGATGTACGATACACACAATTTCCATCATAGCTCTAGAACTGACGATAGGCTAATACTTCATCACATAAGGCCTTCCATTTAACTCACTATAGGAGAGCTATAACAACATACATCGAATTCTCATAGCCATCGAATATGCCAATATCTAAGTAGTGGTCCAAGCCACCATAACCCTTCCCGAGATCTGCCTACTCATAACAGGCCCTTAACAGAAGAATACTTCAGAATTACATCAATCACTGCGGCTGACAAGTCTCAAATGCACCGCCACAAATCACATGCATAATTCGATCACGTTGCATGAATCGATCATTGACACCAATACGCCAACTCAACTATGGTTGATCAATCTACTTCCTTCCAGGTTATCCTTGATTGCCTTAGAAATGTTAATATCTTCCTTCAATACCTAACTTATTCCAACCGCACTTACCCCGAGTGACCTTAAATCATGAGGCCATGCTATCTCAAGAATGACGACCATTTCATGTCTCTCAAATACTACACCACAAGTCAAAACATCATAGATCGTTTTGTGCCTTTCTTCATAAGTTGCTTCAAAAGCTTGAGCCTCAACTGTACTTATAGACTCAGAATTATCAGGCACCACACTTTACCTCTTGAATTCACTAGGACCGCTATTGAGAACCATCCGGTTCTAACTTGCCCCGATACGCAACCAACTCTACTGAATTTCTTTATAACATATGAATACCCTCTCGATAAAGCACCCAGCGGAATCACTTCCCGCGAAGCCTGCACATATACGAGGCATAAATCATAAATTTTCCCTCAAGTTTGAACATGAGCCAGTAAGGCTAACCATAACATGCATTCAACAATTCATATACTTAAATTACCACTCATGGTCTTTTTCCGTAGCTGCAATAATCCATTAATACACTAATATCCAGAATTCACACAGGTAATTAACCATGCAACCCAATCTTAAGTGGTGGGACTCTCCCACTTAGCCCAAAGCCACTATTACACGACTCTCGAACACATTAGAACCATTCTCTCGAGTCATTTACTATTATTCAGCTGCAACTGACTTGATCCAACGAATATAACCACATGTGCTCTATTAGCACCCTAACATCATAGGGTATGACCTCATCCCAATACAACCAAACATCTTCTCGCTCCATGCACCGAGCATTCTCTACCAACAACATCTTAAAACATACTATGATTCTCACACGCCCACGAAGCACCATGTAGCCTTTGTCAAATATTTCCCTGCTGATAATAAAATGCAGAGTTTATTAGGGACACAGGAACATATAAAGTCCCAACATTATACCATACGAGCCTCAACTCTTGCCCATCCGCAAGTTTTCAAGAACTTTTGAATAACACCTAAATACATCGCAGGCCAAATTTGATATGACACATGACCTATAATTAGATCGTTGATAGTGAAATCCTTTCACTTGACACGAAGCCTTAAGATACATCTTGCTAATCAATGATACTAGCCTTTAACATTCGTACGTTTTCATCATAAGACAAGCCAAAGACATTCGTTTGGTACATGTCCTTCTTAAGATAGTTAAACTCATTTCCCCCAGTATCTATGCTGTCTGAATCCTTCGCTAAATAGATATCTCATGTGAACCATATAGTCTTTATTACCACCAACTATCTTTAGATCTACATCCACCTTGTGATTTTTACCATTGTTGTGACGATTTGGTAGTTAAGTAAGTCTTCTCAAGACCGTACTTATCAATCGAATGTCGGAATCTAGTGCACCCCCATGTGCACAATTGAATATCTCTCAATTCTTTTGCATTATCGATATGGATGACACGCGGTAACAATGGTTGAGTAAATTCTTGACTCCCTTGAAATCCCTCTGCAGCATCACGAACCGTCGGCGCATACTTGATATCGAGTGCGCAATTTCAATACACGAGTGGATGCAAAAGAACATATGACATAGGCTCTAACCTGAATAAATGGCGCACGATAAGGAATTCAAAGAATTGAAGAGTTTCCTAAACAGTTACATAGCCCCTCGTAGATAAATACAGACGTCTCTGTATCGATCAGCGAGAATCTAAGTAACCGGTCCGTGTCCCGTGACTCCTACGAACCTAGAGCTCTGATACCAACTTGTCACGACCCTAGTTCACCAATCGTGAACATGTCGTGATGGCACCCAATCCCCACGACTAGGTAAGCCTAACACGTTGCGGAATATACAAGTCTATGAACTTTAAACAAGAAATAGCGGAAAAACAATATAAATAGGAATGTAGTCCGTGCCGCTTGGCACATACACTCGTCAACACACTGTGTAAAACACCACCAAGACCTGGAATCCCACGGGCAACACAGACTAAAAGAGAAAATACAACTGTGGCTCTATGTGTGAAGATTATCTAACAAAGACGTGAGAGAAAACATCTACTAATACTATCAGAATAGAAGGAAGGACTCCGGATCCGCGGACGTAGCGGATCATACCTCGAGGTCTCCCAAAATGCTGCTGAATAACCTAATATGAGCCTGTCCCGATTTACCTGGATCTGCACAACAAAAGTGTGCAGAAGAGTAGCATGAGTACACCATGGCGGTACTCAGTAAGTGCCAAGCCTAACCTCGATGGAGTAGTGACGAGGAACGTCAGGGCCCTACTGAGAAACAATAATATAGTGATGATAACAATAATAAACAGTTTAAATCATAATAACTCCCGCAATAACAACAATAAAATGAATACTGCAACCATCTACAATTAAGCTAACAACAAATAACCAACTCAATAAAACACGTCCAGGACTTGTGGGAATCGGACCCACCGTCCCATTGACAGTACCTCTGGGTCTCCGGGAATCGAACCCGCAGCCCATGTCTCAATAAATAATCAATAACTTAGGATCTCCGGGAATCGAACCCGTGGTCCCTACCAATATCTTAGGATCTCGGGAATCGAACCCGTAGTCCCTACCAATAACTCGGGATCTCGGGAATCGAACCCGTAGTCCCTACCAATAACTCCAGTATCTCGGGAATCGAACCCGTAGTCCCTACCAATAACTCACGATCTCGGGAATCGAACCCGTAGTCCCTACCAATAACTCAGGATCTCGGGAATCGAACCCGTAGTCCCTACCAATATCTCAGGATCTCGGGAATCGAACCCGTAGTCCCTACCAATAACTCAAGATCTCGGGAATCGAACCTGTAGTCCCTACTAATAACTCAGGATCTCGGGAATCGAACCCATAGTCCCTACCAATAAATCTCAGGATCTCCGAGAATCGAACCCGCATTCCACATCATTATCACTCCGGGACTCTGGGAATCGAACCCACAGCCCTGGGATCTCCGGTAATTGAACCCGCAGTCCACAAACACACCAAGTAAAGGAATACACAGAGAGAAATATAATATGCTTAACTATAACTTCAGCGATAAACAGCGCCAGCGATTACCAAGAAAACTCAAGTAAGACAATTAGGCAACTAGACAGTTGAATACTACCTAATCATGCTTTTCTAACTGCTACCGGGTAGGAATATCGAATTTAACAGCTAAAAACAGAAATATCACTCATCGAGCATTTTAAGTAAAGTATGTGTTCAACAACCAGCGCATGTACACGCCCGTCACCTCGCGTACAAGGCATTTAAAGTATCACATAATATCCTAGGGGTGAAAGTCCCCCACACGAGGTTATACAAGCCACTTACCTCAATTCCGGTACAAAACCGCTAAGAAATAACCCTCTTGTCGTGAATGTCGACCTCCACAGGTGTAGTATCTGATAAAAATCAATAGAATCACATCAAAATAGGCCAATTGGGCATTACCCAATCAAATTAACTCAAAACAAACCAAAACCCACAAGTTGCCAAAACCTGACTTTCGGTACGCTTATCGAAAAATCATGAAAATTATATATTCGGGTTCCTTATCTCAATACGAGTCCGTGCATATAAGATTTATCGAAATCGGACTCCGTTTGCCCATTCAAATCAAAGATTTCCTAAATTTTAGGCCTAGGGCTAAATCCTCCATAAATTACCCCAAATTCCTCCATTTTCATGATATAATTGCATAATATTATCAATACTAATCATAAGATGAGTCCATAGATGATTACCTGACGATTTCCATTGAATCTCCCTCAAAAATTGCCCAAATTGCCTCTTAAGCCGAGACCCCAAATGTGAAATGTTTCTGAAATTTTCTAACTTCTGATACAATTAATCATCTGCGATTTTCGCTTCTACGGACCATTTCCGCCTCTGCGGAACCGCTTCTGCAACCACGTGGTCACTTCTGCGAACTCCAGGCCTGGCTGGCCCATTTCGCTTCTACGAGCCTAGGGTCGCTTCCGCGAGGCCGCTTCTGCGAAATCTCTTCCGCTCCTGCGGAACATTCCGCTTTCGCGCCTCGGAGTCCGCTCCTGCGGACTCGCTTAAGCGGTCAATATTCCGCTTCTGCGGAACTCCCCTTCGCGACCCCGGACCGCTTCTGCGATCCTCTTTCCGCATCAGCGATGCCGCCTCTGCGGACCAGGATCCGCTTCAGCGATCACTTCCGCTCCTGCGTTCACTGGTCCGCTCCCGGGACCCCAACGAAAACCACCAACATATTCCAAAACATGATACGAACTTGTTCCAATCATAAAAACACGTCTAACAACATCAAAACCCATAATTCACATCGAATTCAAGCCTAAATTTCTTAAAACTTTCCGAATTGCACATTCGATCAAAAACCGCGACCAAACGACGTCCGAATGACCTGAAATTTGCGGACATATCCAAAATCACATAACGAAGCTACAGAAATTGTCGGAATTCCATTCCGACCCTCGGATCAAAATCTCACCTATCATTCGGATTCGCCAAAATTTCAAACTTCGGCATTTCAAGCCTAATTGAGCTAAGGACCTCCAAAATACATTCCGAACGCGCTCCCAACCACGAAATCACCCAACGGAGCTAATGGAACCATCGGATTTCCATTCCTAGATCGTCTTAACACAGTTCCGGTTGCGGATCATTTTCTATCTTTAAAGCTCTCATTTAGGGACTAAGTGTCCCAAAATACTCCAAATTTCAGGACCGACTCTCCCGGCAAACCACAATAGCAGAAATGTACTTAGTGAAACAGTTAAATTGGGGATTGGGCGTAATTTTCTAAAACGACCGGCCGGGTCATTACAACACTGCCACGAGTATGTCATTGGAGCGGGTTGCACGCCGCAACAGTGTAATGTGAAAATAGAGCTAGTTATATGTTACTTGGTATACAATACTTCTTGGCTTCTGAGGAAAAATTCGTATTGAGTATCGCTCGACGAATGGCACATCGGTTGTGTCTTTTCAGGACTTGATAGCGTATATTAATTGTTTCACCGTGGGTGAGATTGATTTCTTGGTTTCGGACCTAAATATGTGCGTGGCTGACCGTTTTGAGCATGTTGACTTGAGGTGCTCCATGAGTAATAGTGTTTGGATAGAATCATGGGCTGTGGCAAGGCCACGTGATGTTATGACCTTTCGAGGAGGATTCAAGTACCCTAATTCTATGATGTGAGACGAGATCTCAGTTCTATGTTATGATGGTACGGGTGAATTGAACTATAGCTCTTTTGTGTGAGTTAGGTGTCATGATTCGAGTGTTTTCGGAACGTTTTTTTTTATTGGAGCCTGTGTTGTGCTCATTGTGGCTTAGGCCGATGCTGAGGTGTCGTGTCACCAATGCGGTGTGTTATAATCGACATGATCGTTGGAGTCATTAATGAGTACGAGCATATTTGATCTCAACTCGTTAGAAAGGTAATATCGAGGTTTGGCTCCGAAATCTATTGTGGTCATATGAGTAAAGTGATGCAAAGTGTGAATTCAACAAAGTTATGCATTAATGTTTGGGTACAACGTGTGGAGATTGATATGGTGGTCGAATGATGGAAACAGACTTGGCAGGAAATTCAGGATGTTGGAATTTGGCCTAATGTCTTATTCGCTCGAATAAAGAATTATATCTACAGAATTATATAGCTAATATGCTTAACTAACTAGTGGTAGAACAAGAAGGTGCATGATGTGTTAAACAAGTTATTTGAGACTACATCATTGTAGTTCTCAACACGTTCGAGGACGAACGTATGTTTAAGTAGGGGAGATTGTAATGACCCGACCGGTCGTTTTGAGCTCTGGCGCGTCATTCAGCAGATTGATGCCATGAACAGCTTCATCTCAGGTATATTGGCTTGTGTGTATGGTCAGAATTCAAATTCAGGAAGTTTGGAGTCAAATCTAAATGGAAATTCTCATTTTGAAAGCTTAAAGTTGAAGAAATGAACTACGCTTGGAATTTTGAGTAAATGACATCGGAATTGGGATCTAAAAGTTCCAACATGCTCGTATGATGATTTTAAACTTGGACGTATGTCCGGATTTGGTTTTCGATAACCCGTGAGCATTTCAGCGTATATGGTGGAAGTTAGTATTTTAGAAGGATTTCATAAATTTGGGTTGGAAGGCATTTTAGAGTTATAGATGTCCATTTGGGATTCCGAGGCTGCGAATAGATCCATATGGTGATTTTTGAGTTGGGAACGCGATCGGAAGTGAATTCGGGTGTCCGGAGGTCATTTTGAAGTCATTTGGCAAAATATAGGAATTTGAAGGTTTATGAGAAAATTCGACCGGAAGTGAAAATTTTGATATCGGGGTTGGAATGCGATTCCGAAAGTTCGTGCAAGTCCGTAATGTCGAGTGTGACTTGTGTGCAAATCTTGAGTCAATTCGGATCGATTTTGGTAGGAAATGGAACAATTAATCTCTTTAAGGAAATCTTAAGTTGGAAAAGTCAACTCAACATTGACTTATGAGTTAGAGGGATCGGAACTGAATTCCGATGATTCGGTTAGTTTCGGGGGATGATTTAAGACTTAGGAGCGCAATCGAAAGTAATTTTGGAAGTCCGGTGAAGAAGTTAGCCTATTTTGGCGAAGTTGGAATTTTGGCGGAATCCGATCATGTTTAGAGGCTCTAGACTCGTGACCCTAGATCTTTGGGTGGTTATTCAGTTTAGCTTTATTGTTGAAATAATATCCAGGTAATTGATTTGAGCTTCATGCTCGGGTGAGAGTGTAAATGGTCGGGCTTGCCTAGCAGGTGTGTTGGGCGCCATCACGACCGGGATTTGGATCGTGACTTTGGGTGATTATTTAGTTTAGCTTTATTGTCGAAATAATATCCAGGTAATTGATTTGAGCTTCATGCTCGGGTGAGAGTGTAAATGGTCGGGCTTGCCTAGCAGGTGTGTTGGGCGCCATCACGACCGAGATTTGGGTCGTGACAGTTTTACACAATCTAGATCTAAGAAATTATGTTGTATTGTTGTTGGTATTTGTGTTGGAATCCATTTTGTATATCTTGGTTCTCTATCATTTCTATATGTTTTCTTACAATTAGTTTCGTAATTTATATAAATGTTTTGCTCTAATTGTCTATCTTTTGTTCCTGATGTACTAGGTTTTTCATCTATTATCGCATTTATTTCTATACGATCATTTCTACCTTCTTCGTTTTGTTCGACTTGTGCTATATTTTCTAAGAGTTCCGTATATGTTTCACTTGTTTCTGAATAATTTTCTAAATCACTATTATTATTTGGTTCATTTATTTCTTATGTTCTAATTATTTCTAATTTTTCTTCTTTTCCTTCTTGTAATTGTTCTTTGAATCTATTTATCTCAAGTTGTAATTTATTTTCTTGTTCTTTTTCTTTTTGTCTGGTTGCATATAGTTCTTTTAATATGTTTAATTCTTTTTCTAATTCTATTATTCTAGCATTTTTTGTTTCTTCTATCTGTTTTATTTCTCTTTTTGATTGTTGTTTAATTTTTCTATCTCATATTTTCGATCTATTTCCTCATTTTCTCTTGTTATTCTTACTAGAGCAGTTAAACTATCTTCTAGTTTTAGTGATTCTTTTTCTAACATTAGATATAAGTTGTCTCCTATTTTTTTTATATTTTCTTCCTATATTAGAAAATACAATTTTTATTTTTAGTCCTTCTGGGTTTTCGTGTGTTTTTTCGTCTACTGCAAATTTCTCTTTATTCATTTTTTAAGTTGTATAATTAGTTTCCATTCTAATTCCGAAATTATATCTATAAGTTGTTCTAGTCTATCATTATTATTTTTAGAGATTTTTAAGTAATTAAATTCACAATATAAACCATATAATTCATTTTTAATTCTATCTACTTCTTTTAATCTGTCTTGCCTGTTCAGTAGCGATAAATGATAAAAATATAGATAAATCACTCGTATTATAATGGAAAATGTCAGGAATAGAATTAACCCCAGGTAGTAAGATATTTACAGCAAGATGTAAAAATCGATATATATTAGCAACTAAACATAAGATAATGGCAAGAAGTAAAATAACAAAATAAAGATAGAAAATCCTTTTGAAAGAATAGTTACAGTTATAGATAACAATGAATATAGTTATAATGAATTAGACATAGAAGAAGATTTAGACATAGTAAAAGAAAGACTAAGCACATCAAAAAGACTGAGTTTTGAAGTAGGACAAACATCATCAAATAAAACAAGCACATCGGATAAGGTAGGATATAAAATACCTAAGCTTATAGAGCAATTACCAGGAGAAATAAAACATCACCATTATTACATAACAGGAGTAATGAATGGAAGAAAATACTTAATACTAATAAATACAGGACAAGAAGAAAACTATATAACAAGAGAATTAATCATAGAAGATGAGATACTAACTAGTGAAAAATTATACCCCGAATTACCTAAAGGAATGATAACTAGTGAAGAAATAGCGGAAAAAGAAATAATTATAGGAGGAATAATTATGATAATAAGATTTAAAATATACCAAGGAGATAAAAATATTATATTAGGAATAAAATGGCTAGAAAAAGTTAAACCATACAACTTAGATAATGAACAACCAATCATACATTATGAAAATAAGAAAGTAACAATAACAACAACAACAACTACCCAGTATGTTCCCACAGAGTGGGGTCTGGGGAGGGTAATACGTACACAGGCCTTACCCCTACCCGAGAGGGTAAAGAGGCTGTTTCCGGCAAGAAAGTAACAATAAAAAAGAACTATATTATAAATATGAAAATACATATACTAGTAAAAATAATAGTGGAAGGATACTACAATAAATACTACACATCTATGATAGACACGGGATGAGAAGTAATTTATGTAGATATAATTGCCTACCAGAAGAGAAATGGGAAAAACTTAGAACACCCTTACGAGTAACAGGATTTAACAACGAAGGAAGTATAATTACCCACAAATCAAAAAATATAAAAATACAAATATGGGATAAAATACTTACTATAGAAGAAATATACAATTTTGAATTACCCACAAGAGATATTTTACTAGGAATACCGTTCTTAGATAAACTATACCCACATGTAATAACTAAAACACATTGGTGGTTTATAGCACCATGTAAACAAAAAATTAGAGCAAAAAGAGTTCTAAAAAGGAAAAGAAAAACAACTGATTGGATAAAAGGAAGTGAGAAAATAACACAAAAATTAGAAAATGAAAAAGAAGATACTAATAAAATAGAATTAATTATTTTTTCAATAAATACAGTCAAAATAATTCAAGAAAAACTAGAACCATTGTATAGTGAAAACCCCTTACAAGGATGGGAAAAACATAAAACAAAGGTAAAAATAGAGCTAATTGATGAAAATAGTATAATAACACAAAAACCCTTAAAATACAATTTCAAAGACCTAAATGAATTTAAAATACACATTGACGAATTATTAGAACAAGGTTATATACAATAAAGTAATAGTAAACATACAAGTCAAGCATTTATAGTAAATAAACATAGTGAACAAAAAAGAGGAAAAAGTAGAATGGTTATTGATTATAGAAATCTAAATGCAAAAACTAAGACATATAATTACCCAATACCAAATAAAATACTAAAAATAAGACAAATCCAAGGATATAACTATTTTAGTAAATTTGATTGTAAATCGGGATTTTATCACTTAAAGTTAGAAGAAGAATCCAAAAAATTAACAGCATTTACTGTACCCCAAGGATTTTATGAATGGAACGTATTACCATTTGGATATAAAAATGCACCCGGTAGATATCAACATTTTATGGATAACTATTTCAAACAACTAGAAAATTGCATAATATACATTGATGATATATTATTATATTCAAAAACACAAGATGAACATATAATATTATTAGAAAAATTTATACATATTATAGAAATATCGGGAATAAGCTTAAGTAGAAAAAAGGCAGAAATAATGAAAAATCAAATAGAATTTCTAGGAATAGAAATAGATAAAAGTGGAATTAAAATGCAAACTCATATAGTACAAAATATAATAAATTCAAATGAACAATTAGATACAAAAAAGAAACTACAATCATTTTTAGGATTAGTAAACCAAGTAAGAGAATATATACCAAAATTAGCAGAGACTTTAAAATCATTGTAGAAAAATCTAAAAAAGGATATAGAGTATCACTTTAGTTGTCACGACCCGGATTTTCCCCCAATATCGGGATCGTGATGGCGCCTACTCGTGGTAGCTAGGCAAGCCACCGTATTCATACTATCCTGTTTTTAACACAATTTTAATTAAATAAATGCGGAATACTTTATCGAAATGGAAATAACTAATTACAAAGTGAAAATCATACTGAAATCCTCTACCCAAGACGTGGAGTCACCAACTCACAAACTACTATGGAATACTACACATAAAAGTCCGAAAGAAATATAACACAATTCTGTTTGTCTCGGAACAAAGAGACTCCAGCTAATAACATAAATAAAGAGAGAGACGCCGGGCCTGCGGACGCCTGCAAGCTACCTCGGTCTCAAATATGATCAACTCCCACGCAATCTACTTACTGCTGCTGCTGCTCCTGATCGTAACCTGGACCTGTGCAAAAACGCACAGAAGTGTAGCATCAGCACAACCGACCCCATGTGCTTGTAAGTGCCTGGCCTATCCCGGCGAAGTAGTGACAAGCCTAGGACCAGACACTCACATAAACCTGTGCAATTCGATATATATATATATGTACCACAAAATAACAAGAAATAGTCGAGTATTAACACAATAAGGAATATCTTAAAGAATTCAACAATTAACCACAGTTAATAATTTCACAAGGAAAAACAAAGTATAATGTAAACACAAGTAATATCACTTCAAGAAATAGCAAGCAGTTGCACGGCATCACCCTTCGTGCTTTTACTCTCATCCTCACCAAATAAACAAATAAAGTACACGGCATCACCCTTCGTGCTTTTACTCTCATCCTCACATCCATAGTACGGCATGATCCTTCGTACATGGTTCAATAACGAGGGCACGGCATGATCCTTCGTGCATAATCAATAAATAAACATGGCACGGCATTAACCTTCGTGCATAAATAAATAAACGTGGCACGACATCACCCTTCGTGCATTATCACTCTTCCTCACCCAAATAACAATCACAGTTAAAGGCAAAGAAAGAAACAGTAATTCATAAACCGTCCTATCAAGGGCAATCAATAATTATCTTCACAACAAGTCCCAACAAGGGAGAACAATAACAATTCATCTGTAATATATCTCAAACAATCATTTTCCAACGACTCACGGTCATACTAGACGCTAGTGTATGGATGCTCGTCACCACAGCCCATACACCGCACTCGATCACATAACACATAACACATAATCCTATTCCCTCAAGCTAGGATAGAACAAACACTTACCTCGAATGCTTATGAACAATTCAATCCGTGGAAATGTCTCTTCTTTCAATTTGGCTCCAATCCAACCGTATCTATACACAATTGATTTAATATCATCAATTCTACTCAACAAACTAATTCTTAAGACCAAATACAACTTTTACAACATTCCTGCCCGGAATAGTGAATTTCAACCCCGGGCCCACATGGTCGGAACTCGGGGTTAGGACCCAAATCCGGTTACCCATCCCCCCACGAGTTCATGTATATGATTTGTTTCAAAAACCGGACCTCAATTCGAGGTCCAATTCCCCAATTTATGAAAAACCCTATTTTCTAACAAAACAAGAATTCTACCATGAAAATCTTTAATTTCTTATGAAAAACATGTTTAATGATGTTAGGAATTGAAAGAATTAAGTAAAAAGTGACTTACAATCGTTTTGATGAAGAAGAAATCCTTGAAGAATCGTAAATGGGTGTTTTGGTTTTGAAAAAAGTGAAGAAATGACTGAAATTCGTGTTTTTCAGGTCTCTGTGTTCGCATTTGCGAACATGGGTTCGCAATTGCGAACCCCGACCAATTTCTGGAGTTTGAAAAATAAGCTAAAGCTGAGAAGTTCGCATTTGCGAACTTTTGTTCGCATTTGCGAAGCCAAGGCAATTTTGGGGCCTTCGCATTTGCGAACATTTGTTCGCATTGCGAACACATGCTGTATAAGGCAGTGTTCGCATTTGCGAACAATGGTTCGCATTTGCGAACCAAGGCAGTATGGGGAATGTTCGCATTTGCGAACTTTTGTTCGCATTTGCGAACATAGGCAGGCACTGGGGACCTTCGCAAATGCGAACTATTGTTCGCATTTGCGAACAAGGCTGGGCCAAAGGGGACTTTGCATTTGCGATGAAGGTTCGCATTTGCGAGTCTTGCCTTACATTGTCCCCTTCGCAATTGCGAGAAATTCTTCGCAATTGCGAAGCCAACAACTGGGTGAAAAACCAGCAGTTCAAAAATTCAGAATTTCATCCAACGGCCTATCAAATCTTTACCCGAGCCTCCCGGGCTCCAAACCAAACATGTACATAACCTCAAAAACACATTATGGACTTGTTCGTGCGATCACATTGCCAATATCACTTCGTTTTAATCAAATCAAGCCTCAAACTCATGATTTTCATACTTTTGATTTTTCAAAACTTCTTAACTTGGAACTCAAGGTCCAAAACATCTCAAACGACATCCAAATGTCACCAAACTTTACGAAATCACATATATAATATTTAAGACTTGTACCGGGCGTCGGAACCAAAATACGAGCCCGATACCAAGGTCAATTAATTTATTTCCTTTAATAATTATATAAAAAACAATTTCACATAAAAATTCATAACTTGGGCTCTAAGCCTCAGAATTCGACTCCGGACGCATGTCCAAGTCCCATATTTTTCTACGGACCTCTCGGGACCATCCAATCTCGGGTCTGGATCCGTTTACCAAAAATGTTGACCAAAGTCAACCATATCAATATTAATATCATTTTTATCCAAACTTCTCATAGAATTCATATTTTCTATCAAAAAATCTTTCCGGCTACATGCTCGGATCGAGTGATGACCCTTTGGGTCGTCTCATTTGTGAAGAAGATAAAAAACAAGTAAGAAAAGTTAAACAAATATGTAAAAATCTACCAAAACTATACTTCCCTAGTAGAATCAGATGCAAGTGAAAAAAGCTATGGAGGAGTATTAAAATACAGGTATGATAAAGAAAAAATAGAACATCATTGTAGGTATTATTCAGGAACATTCACAAACCCGGAGATAAAATGGGAAATCAATAGAAAGGAATTATATGCAGTATATAAATGTTTATTGGCATTTGAACCATATATTGTATATAATAAGTTTATTATAAGAAAAGATAATACACAAGTAAAATGGTGGCTAACCAGGAAGATACAAGATTCAGTTACAACGAAAGAAATACAGAGACTAGTGCTGAATATACTGAATTTTACATTTACAATTGAAGTAATTAGTACTAACAAAAATGTCATTGCAGATTACATATCAAGACAAAGCAACACAGACTGACGAAGAAACAACCGAAAAGCTATACAATATCATCACTACCCTTTCTTTAAAAATGGACAGTATGGAAATGAAACTAAACAAGATAAAATCTAGTGAGGAGAAACTCAAAGCTACAAGTCAGCAGCATGACTATAAAAATGCGGAACTACGTCGATCGGAAGACGGTAAAATTTCAGAGCTAGAAGGAGACGTTGGGAAACTCCTAAAAACCCATAACGTTTGTTTAAATACAGCTGCAGGAACAAGCAAGGGAAAAGAAGTTAATAGTAAACCAAAATGCACACAAAACCTAAATAAAATATTCGAAAAACCATTTATTCCAAAATACCAAAAAGATCCAATATTCGTACCACCACAAATTATTTCATACGTAGACAGCCTAAGCCAAGACAAGAAACCCTACAACCATATAACCAGAACATACGTAGAAAATATCTATAAAATACAAACCTTTTTAAACCTCAAACCAAGAGCTACAACAACCGAACCAAATATTGATTATATAATACAAAGATTACAAGGCTATAACAGACTTATCGCACTACCCAGTACCAACCCCAAGCTAGTAGCAACCTGCTACAATTATGGATTATTGAACACCGTATATACTATGGATGGAACAGAATTGACAGCTATACCGGATCTATATAAAGCATTTATGAATTATAAGCGAGTTACTAAAGGCAAATTATTTTTTATCAAGTGTTATGCGGCACCAACAGAGATATTATTTGATGAGATAAAGCCACCAATTCAAGTGGTAAAGATAGGATTGACCAGGGAAATGATCATCCCAGAAATTATTGAACAGCAACCCGAGATACCAAAATTAGATATACCGGAATTTTATGCTAATAAACGAACTATAGGAATAGCAACTATTGTACAAGAATTAGCTACAAACTATACCAATGGAAACCCGATATGGAGCTATTATTCAAGGGACCAAGTCATGATATATTCACATTCCAGAGAAGCAAGACAACTAGACATGGAAGAAGCTAGACAGTGGGTCATAACACTATTAAATCCAGAGAAGATGCCCCAAACAAGAGCTATCAAAAAGGAATTTATTTCAGAAAATTTATTAGCTAGATATTGTAAATTAGTAAGCCAAAAGTACTCAGACCATCTATGTACAAAGTGTAACGGAGAAGATAATTATATTCCAGAAGTAGAATTTGAATAAACTACGGAGACAAGGTAATAAATCTATCATGAAGCTAAGAAGAAAAAGAGAAGAAGAAGACAAAAGGTAAGAAGAAAAAGAGGAGAAGAAGACAAAAGCTAAAGAGGAAAAGAAGGCAACAGTGACATTGTCACGACCCCAAATCCGGTCATGATGGCGCTCAGCACACTGCTAGGCCAGCCCGACCAATCAGCAACAATCATAGAGATATGAGCTCGCCTTATCCCATTTAAGCATAACAATTGTAAAATAATAGTGATGGATATATCGAAATAGGGGAACCAAGTCCCAACGCATACCAACTCCCATACACCGAAGGGTCAAGAGTCATGAGCCGCTACAGAGTATACAAAGTGTAAATAGCGAATATAACTGTGCACAACTGTGGGATGGTCAGAACAAAATATAGACAAACTGGAGAATCAGGTCCTGCGAACGCTGGCAGCTACCTTGACTGTCCAAAAGCACTCCCGACCCGCAATAGAATTAGCTCTGCTGTGATGTACCTGGATCTACACACAAGGTGCAGGGAGTCGGGTGTGAGTACTTCCAACTCAGCAGTAATAAAAGTAAATAATGCTGAAGGGAAGAAAACCACGCAAGGCACTATCTCATGCTACACAATACAGAACTATCTTTTTATTCCTTTTCAGCATATGTGAGTAGATTATTTAGAAATCTCTATTTTTAGCTTCTTTCTTTCATGATAACATACCAATACCTGGATACAATCTTAAGCAGTGCAAGTCCGCACTCAAATCGGCCCCTCGGGCTCAGCACTCCTTATCAAATTACACCAGGAGATCTGGTCAATAAGGCAACTAATGCATGTGTGCCAGTAATGCATGAGTGCTAAATGTTATGCCACGTAGTACACGTGAACCAATGTATGTATGCCATGCAATGCATATGACCGCTACGGCGCGTAGCCCGATCCAATTTGGGTACCCGTACTCACTGTGGGGGTTCAGACTCCCGAGGGGCTCCTACAGCCCAAGCACAATATTAATATCACACCTGCTGCGGCGTGCAACCCGATCCATATACCACTGCGGCATGCAGTCCGATCCATGCATGTGTATGCATATGCTCACATAAATTGTCATGCCCTAACATATGGCCCTCGGCCCCAATCGGTCTAACAAATAATCAAGAAAGCCCTACGGGCAACAATATCATGTTAGCTCACATAAAAATGTTATTAAGACCTTGTTCAAGTTTTTCATAACCTTATAAGAATGCTGAATAGCAAAATACCATTTAAAACCTTAAATTTAGAATAAAATATGCACAGTGTTATCAAGACAGTGATACCAATCCCTGAAGGACTCAAATAATTGGCACGAAGCCCAAACATGATAATTAGTCCAATTCATTTCAACAATTAGGTGTTATTATTTATTACGCGGAACGGACCAAGTCACAATCCCCAATGGTGCTCTACCCCACGCCCGTTATCCGGCGTGCAAGTCACCCCGACACAGCACTAAGATGTGCAAGTCCGGGGTTTACTAACCCTCAGAACATCATTTACAAGTATTACCCACCTCGAACTGACGAAAACTCATGCCCGCAACGCCTTAGCTCCTCGAACCGGCATCCATGCACGTCAAAACTAGCACAAATCAGCACCAATATATCAAAATAGGCTAATGGAACATAACCCAATCGAAAGAACTCAAAAAATATCAAAAATCACGAAATTGGCAAAACCCGAGCCCCGGGCCCACATCTCGAAAAATTTCGAAATTCATATTTCCATAATCTTCGTCTCGCCACGAGTCCGTACATATAAAATTTACCAAAATCAGAGTTCGATTGGCCTTTCAAAACCCAAATTTTCGTTTTCAATTTCTAGGCACAATCCTTCACAATTTCTACCCAAATTCATGAAGATTGATGTTAATTCTACCATAAAATGATGTGTATGAGTCAAGAAACTTACCTCCGATGAATACCCGATGATTTCCCAGTGTTTTCCCGTGATTTCTTCTCTTTAGGGCTCAAAATTGTGTTTTGAGTGAATGAACCCATGAGCCTTATGTTCTGTGATTTTAATTTCACTGCCAGGAAACTTTACTCTACACATTCGCGATGCCCCTCACGCGAACACGATGCCTTGCTCCGTTCCTTCATCGCGAACGCGACCCACAGTCACGCGTCCGCGAAGGCCATTCTGCCAGCCTCCAAATTTTCCTCTACGCGAACGCGTAGGCTCTCACGCGAACGCGTGGCTTTGCCTATTCCTCCTTCGTGAACGTGGCCTTCTCCCACGCGAACGCGATGCGTTCCAAATGCCTCTTACGCGAACGCGGCATGTGACCTCACGAACGCAATGGCCAACTGGCCCCAACCTACACGAACGCGGCATTGCCTTCGCGAACGCGAAGGCTTAGCCTTCTGCACAGTTTCTGCAACGTTTCAGCAGATTTTTCCATATTTCAAAATGCCGGATGATGGTCCGGATTCACCTCGAGGCCCCCGGAACCCCAAAGAAAACCACCAACATACTCTAAACCACGATACAAACTTGTTTCAATAATAAAAACACCATCCTAAACATCAAAATCACCAATTACACACGGATTCAAGCTTAAGTTTATTAAAACTTTCCGAATTACACATTCGATCAAAAATCCGATCAAACGACGTCCGAATGACCTGAAAATTTGCAAACATATCCAAAATCACATAACAAAACTATAGGAATTGTCGAAATTCCATTCCTACCCCCGGATCAAAATCTCATCTACCGTCCGATTTTCGCCAAAATTCAACCTTTGCCAATTCAAGCCTAAAACTACATCGGACCTCCAAATTCAATTCCGATTGCTCTCCTAAGTCTTAAATGATCCCCCGAAACTAGTCGAATCATCAGAATCCGATTCCGAGCACTCTAACTCAATAGTCAACTCTAGGTTGACTTTCTATATTCAAGCTTCTTTCAAAAATGCTATTTGCTTCGTTTTCAATCCAATTCACTCCTAACTCACCCGATAGACCCTAACACTGATATAAAATCATAAAAAATGTAATTACCAAGCATATATTCGGGCGATCATACGTCACCCTATCTCACATAAGTCCGACAACACCATATAGCTGAAATTTCTCGCTTCAACTGAACCATAAACCACATTGCATTTTCTGAAATCATATGCCAAATGCTAATCCCATGCCTATACACAGGATACACACGATCCAACTGTAATAGTCTATACTCGCCACCCCGGTGAGATCATATGATGTATCAAACAACCCAATCACTCGAGAGAATAAACCCTAATCACAACAATTTCTCACGATAACCAAATACCAACCAAAAAACCTTTTTCATTAGATAGAGTCTTATTCCAACACCTTCATATCCTGCCAACGGCAACCGCACACGCAATATATCGAACCCATCTCTCAGGTCAACCATTCATGAATCCATTTCCCTTTTAATTGATACTACAACAGAATTCTGAGCCAAATCTCGGTATTACCTTTCTAACCAGCTCAAATCACATATACTCACACTTATTATTGGCTTTAACGATCATTTCGATTATAACACACCGCACTGGTGATATGACACCTCAGCACCGGCCTAAGCCACGATGAGCACAATGTGAGCTCTAATAGAAACGTCTGAACACACTCGAATCATGACAGCTCAAATCTTGACAACTGTCTCCAGAAAAAGAGCTGCAATTCAATCCATCTGTGCCATCATTATATAAAACTGAGATCGCGTCTCGCATTATAGAAATAGAGTACCTGAATCCTCCTCGAGAGGTCATAACATCACGTGGTCTTGCCATGATTCGTGATTCTATACCAACATTATTACTCACGAAGCACCTCAAGCCACCAAGCCCAAAACGGTTAGCCACGAACATATCTAGGTCTTGAACCCAAGCAATCAACCTCACCCACGGTGAAACAATTAACGTATGCTATCAAATCCTAAAAGGACACAACCGATGTGTCATTCACCAAGCGATACTCAAAACGGACTTTTCCTCAGAAACGAGGAAATATTGTATACCAGGTAGCATATAAATAACTATATTTTCAAAATATTCTGTTACGGCGTGCAACCCGCTCCAATGACATTCCCGTGGCGGCGTGCCACCCGATCCGGATACCATACCTGTGGCGGCGTGCCACCCGATCCAAAATAATATACCTGTAGCGGCGTGCCACCCGATCCACGAACACATCTAGCAAAAAGGAATGCACATCGAGTCAAGTCGCTCATCGCAACAACATATACATAGACTCAAGCTCGGCCACCTGAAATGCATCCGACAAAATTCCTCAATACTGGAACTGAATCAATGGTAGAAACCTCTACACGGATATTCGCCACGAAGGCCCAACTGACAAAGCAATACCTACCAGCCGTCCGCTGGCCTTAGGGTACATTTACCCTGCTGGAGCATGATCTGATGCGCTATGCCACACAGTTGTGACATTCTTCTGATATAGTCCATATCACATTAGTCTAGACGACCTGACTTATGACAACTAGTCTACAATCATATATCATCATTCAAATTCGTCATATCCAGTAACGAGAGAGTCACTAGGGCTTCCAATTTCCAATAATCATCAAACGATGCCGATACACACGACATACCACCACCGCATAGGCGGATTAATGAGGACTTCAAGTCTCTAACACCTATATGACACATGAATCACTATGCCTGATTCCGTACTTCACCGTACGAAAACATAACGCATATCAAGCGTCTATTCCTACCACGAAAGCCATTTAGAAATTTCACTATGCCATCAACGACTCAATTATTTCAGTCGATCCAACAAGAGAATACCACCATGCCATTAGACATTATCAGTTTACATTACCTGGTCCTTTTTGGACCATATTCCCTGCCAAGTTAATAGAATAGCAGTACCATTTTCTTAAATTATCAGAAAGATCGATTTTTAATTCACCTGCAGCTGTCCGCGCTGCTCAATAATTTTATTGACTTCCCATATATTATGAACCGATCTCAAAACCTAGAATATACCATTATCAACTTTCCATAACACATCGTGTATACCATATCACACTAAGACAACATGGAAATTCATATCCCTTTCCTCTGCCTCAACATCGGCGCACTCAACTAGTCAAGGACTTTCGTGATCCCATATAGAAGAAAACTCATTACACATTCCACACTTCGCATACCGACAGGAATATACTCATCTTCAAACCATGACAAAACACATCACAAACTATTTCTTCCCATTCGTTGCATAAGTTTAACTGCCAGGACTGAGTCCTTATACCCATATCAAGTTACACAACTGCCAGCACTCAAGAGCTTTGCTGCACAATATCTGCAAGACTCATTACTTCAACCACATACCAGGAATTAATCGTATTCCTTTTCATATCATTCTGGTTTATTAGCAAGTTGTTCCATTTACCCAATTCCTTTCTGATTCATCTTTAATTTAATATTCCCCTTTAGTGAAGGATCACAATACCTCAACTCATGTTACCACACGAGATTCATACACAAGACCATGCAGTCTAAGGCCCATAGGCCACTGAATACTCTCTCAATGTTCCCCAGAAGTGCCACATTCTACCACATTTTATTTTGAAGAACTTCCTGCGATTCTTTTAAATTTGTTATCATTACTTCCCAATACGGATACGTAAAATTCCACCATTCACATGATATAACACAAGCCTTGATCTTTTCTAACGAAACCAAATTTAAATGGTGGAATATCATGTGATATATCATGTGAATGGTGGAATTTTACGTATCCGTATTAGGAAGTAATGATAACAAATTTAAAAGCACCGCCTTTAGCCACATACACAATTCTTAAGGCACCTGACTGTTACAAGCAAAACCTTGAACACTGCAAACCATTCTTGGGCGTCATTCACCCTTATTCAATTATAATTCAACTGTCTTATTGAACAGAACCACTCGTGTCTTGTTAGAATTCTGACATCGCAGGACATGATTACATACAGATACAATTAGCTACCTGTCTTTTTTGTACGCTGAACATTCTTTACCAACAGCAGTTCAAAACACCCTAGTACTTCATCAGATCTACGAAGCACCATAACCTTTACCAGAATTTCCCAACATACTTAGAGACAGAATCAACATAGCACACAATAGTGCAATCGGTTAATCAATAGCAACCTCCCCAACTTAGCTCGAAGCCATTCATCAAAGCACTTTCAACCACTCATATCATTATTACTCAAATGATGCCGAAAATGTCACAATGAGATTAACTCAAGTCATTTATAAGCCTTGACAGAGACTCGAATCATCAGAGACCTTAGCTCTTCTGCAATTCTTGCATTTATACACGCACCACCAATAAGCCCACTCTCTTTAGGGGGCAAAAATCTTTCTAAGTCCCAAATTTTCCAAAACTTTTGACAGAGTTTCCTTTGTAAATTGGCCTATCCACCTGCCAGAGAATCACCAAACCATTCTAACAATACATCCACAACTCAACAAGACATCTCAATGTATTTCAACAACATTAAATCTCAATACTATACGAATCATCTTATCACAATTTATACCTGAACATGTACTGCACCAGCTCGAATCATAGCATAAATCAAATACCCTTCCATTACACATCAGAATCAACCCACCTATTTTTCCTCAATCTAGTATTTCAGTACAACACCTTCCACCAGGATATACATAGCATAATCACTTTAGTCTTCCTGAGTCTAAACTCGTTTTACTACACGTAAGGCACTTTACCTTCAAACTAAGAGATATGATAAATATTCACCTCGCCCATAGCTCGGTGCTACACAACAATTTAGATAAGAGTCGAACAATTAATAGCTCATCCATTAGTAGGCCTCCCTAATACTCTACAGATCGGCACAAGGCCTCAAATATGGCTACTAGCCCAAATACACGGATATAAGCCCAGTCTTAGTCATTACACACACTAATCTATCAATCGGGAAGGACCAAGTCCAAATCCCCAATCACAATACCACCACGCTCATCACATGACGCGTGTATCATATCAGCATGGCACTGTATAGTGCAAATACAGGGTTTCAAACCCCCAGTACATTATCTATTGCCACCACTCACAAAATCAGCATCTCGATGCTCAAGTCATAGACAAGGTCCAGCCTCAAGTCATCCCGACTGGCCCAACATAAACTCACAGGGATTATATCTCGCCCCTCGTTCGGGGAAATCACAAGCCATAAGGCAATTATATTACTGAGCGCTCGATGCGTACACAGACATGCGGAAGGAATTTCAAAAGCATATCTCAAGCTGATTCAAGTGCGCACGATAAGAATTCCAAGAAATGTGAAGTGTTTCCTAAAGGTTCGCAGCCTCCCGAGGATAAGTACAGGCGTCCCCATACCGATCCACAAGACTCTACTAACCAGCTCAAGACTCATGAGGCCTAGTAACATAGGCTCTGATACCAACTTGTCACGACCCCAAATCCGGTCACGATGGCGCCCAGAACACTGCTAGGCTAGCCCGACCAATCAACAACAATCATAGAGCTATGAGCTCGCTTTATACCGTTTAAGCATAACAACTGTAAAATAACAGTGATGGATATATCGAAACAGGGGAACCTTTCCCAACGCATACCAACTCCCACAGACCGAAGGATCAAGAGTCATGAGCCTCTACAGAGTATACTGTGACGATCCGGCCCGTCGTCACGAGAATTACCACCCCGTTATGTTGTAAATACATGTTTTATGATTTTATATCAGTGTTAGAGTCTATCGGGTGAGTTAGGAGTGAATTGGATTGAAAATGAGGCATATAGCCTTTTTGAAGAAACTTGAATAAGGAAAGTCAACCCGGAGTTGACTATTTAGCTAGAGGGCTCGGAATCAGATTCTGATGATTCGGTTAGTTCCGGGAGGTGATTTGTGACTCAGGGGAGCAATCAGAATTGAATTTGGAGGCTCGGTGTAGAAATAGGCTTGAATTGGCTAAGGTTGAATTTTGGCGAAATCCGAACGGTAGGTGAGATCTTGATCCGGGGTCGGAATGGAATTCCAACAATTGTAATAGCTCCGTTAGGTGATTTTGGATGTGCCTGCAAAATTTCAGGTCATTCGGACGTTGTTTGGTCGGGTTTTTGATTGATTGTCTAATTCGGAATGTTTTAAGGAATTTAGGCTTGAATTCGATGTGAATTATGGGTTTTGATGTTGTTAGACGTGTTTTGAGGATTGGAGCAAGTTCGAATAAGGTATTAGGATGCGTTGGTGTGTTTGGATGAGGTCCCGGGGGACTTGGGGTGTTTTTGGATGGTTAAACGGGAGAAAATGTGGAAAATTGCAGGTTCTGACTCTCGTTTTGTTGTTTTCGCTCCTGCGGAAATGGGGGCTCAGGAGCGAGTCCGCAGGAGCGGACGAGGGGGCACAGGAGCGCCTGGCTTCACAGAAGCGGACATCTTCTCCGCTGAAGCGGCGTCGATCGCATAGGCGAGTCCGTAGAAGCGGACTCTTGATCGCAGAGGCGGAAAGGACCGCAGTGGCGGAAGAAATTTCGCAGAAGCGGACGCGCAGGGGCGGTCCATGGATCGCAGGAGCGGGATTTGCCAAATAGGCATGGGTTCGCAGAAGCGACCATTTGGTCGCAGAAGCGGTTCCGCAGGGGCGGAAAAAGGTCCGCAGAAGCGAAAATCGTAGTGAGTTAAGTGTATCAGAAGTTAGAAAATTTCAGAAACATTTCACACATTTGGGTCTCGGCTTTAGAGGCGATTTGGACAATTTTGAAGAGAAACTCAAGGGAAATCATCAGGTAATCAACTATTGACTTAAACTATGATTAGTATTGATAATATTATGCAATTATATCATGAAAATGGAGGAATTTGGGGTGATTCATGGAAGATTTAACCCTAGGCTTGAACTTTAGAAAATCAAGGTTTTGAATGGGCAAATGGAGTCCGAATTTGGTAAAATTGATATGCTTAGACTCGTATCGAGATGAGGGTTCCGAATATGTGACTTTTGTAATTTTTCGGCAAGCGTCCCGAAAGTCGGGTTTTGACAACTTTGTAAATTTTGATGTAAATTGAGTTGTATTGATTGGGTGTCGTCCCATTGGCCTAATTTATTGTATTTCTACTGTATTTGATCAGATTCTACGCGCGCGGAGCTTGATTCTCGTGGCAAGGGCATTGCGGAGTAGTCGTCGTGCCGTATTGAGGTGAGTAATAGATGTGGGTGATGACCAGCGGGTTCGAAACCCCGGTATACCACTTTGTGACGCTGTATAGCGGCGAGATACATACTCTCTTGTGAGTGCGGGGTCGATTGTGATTGGGGACTATGGCTTAGTCCGACTTGTTGATACCGTGTTATGACATTGGCTATTCTTGAGCCGTCGAACCTCCTTCTCGGATGGTTGCATACTATATATTGAAATATTGGCTACTCTTGAGCCGAGGAACCCCTTTCTTGGGTGGTTGAGTATACATGTGGGCCGTGAGCCAGTTATTGGATCCCGCGAGGATCGTTATCATTGTCTTATCATATTGACATGTGAGTTACTACCAGTCCGTAGATATTTCTGTTATCATGCAATTTCCAATCTCAGGAACTTGGTATTATTGTTTTCCAACTAAAAAATGATAAAAAGGTTTTCAAAACTACTTTTGAGCCTGCGAGGCTGTATTTGTATATTAGCTGACTAGTAGTGGATCGGGCTGCGCGCCGCAACAGTATATATGTTGGATCGGACTGCATGCCGCAGTGATATTGTGCTTGGGCTGTAGGAGCCTCTCCAGAGTCTGAACCCCCACAGTGAGCACGGGTACCCAAATTGGATCGGGCTACGCGCCGTAGCGGTCATATCATACATTGCATTGCATTTTAGCTACATCTGCTAGCTGTTATACTGTTTTGCTGGTACTTGTTGGTACAGGTACAGTTGATATTGATTCTGTGACAGGGTATTTGATTACAACTTTACATAGTGCTTTATTGCGGATTTCTTATCTGCGCTGTCTTACCCTAGTTTATTACCACTGAGTCTAGCACTACTCATTTTACTCCTGCACCTTGTGTGCAGATCCAGGTACCTCTCAGCAGTGATCCAGTAGCTGTGCGAGGCGACATTTGTGGATATTCGAGGTAGCTGCAGAGTCCGCAGGACCCGATATTCCTTCTCACTGTCTCTTGATTTTGTATTAACTTTTCTTTCCGCACTTGGTATCTTGTAAACCTTATACACTCATGTTCAATAGAGGCTCATGACTCTTGACCCTTGGTCTATGGGAGTTGATGTATTATGGGACTTGGTTCCCCGTTTTCGTTATATGTATCGCTGTTATTTCGTGAATTAATATGCTTAAATGGGTTAAAGAGAGCTTCTAGCTCCGTGGTTGATATTGATTGGTCAGGCTGGCTTAGCAATGTGCTGGTCGCCATCACGACCGGATTTGGGGTCGTGACAAGTTGGTATTAGAGCCTAGGTTTACTAGGCCTCATGAGTCTTGAGCTGGTTAGTAGAGTCTTGTGGATCGGTACGGGGACGCCTGTACTTATCCTCGGGAGGCTGCGAACCTTTAGGAAAACTTCACTTTTCTTGAACTCGGTCGTGCGATCTTGTTGTTCTGAGAACTGAACTTCTATATTCTATTCTCTCGCGATGGCGAGAACGCGAGCATCGGGACGAGGTGGACGACCTCCATTGCCACCTATTAGAGGCCGTGGGCGTGGTCGTGCTAGAGGTAGAGGTAGGGCGGCCGAGGCGGTGCCACCGACCCGCCCGTTGTACCGCCTAGGAGCAGCCCCAGTGGTCGATGCTCCAGCAGCCCCGGCTCAGGCCCAGACCGTATCTATTGCTATTCCTAGTCTTCGTGAGACTCTTGCTCGGATATTATCGGTGTGTTCCGGCTTGGCTCGGTAGTTTCAGCTACCGCTACCGTAGCGACATCTCAGTCGGGGGGTGGTCAACGGACCCCTGCAGCTCGCACACCGACCCGGTTATTCGGGGACTTCAGACGCCAGAAGCTCGTCCTCGCTCGGTGGTTGCACCGGTTATTCCTCCGACTGCACCAGCTCCAGCTCCAGAGCATATGGTTCAAGTTATGCCCGATGACGAGCAGCGTCGTCTTGAGAGATTTGGTAGACTTCAGCCACCCCATTTCGGTGGCGTTGAGGGCGAGGATGCCCAGGGTTTCTTGGACAAGTGTCAGAGGATGTTGCGGACGGCTGGTATTCTTGAGTCCAGCGGAGTTTCATTTACTACCTTTCAGTTCACTGGTCCCGCATTTGATTGGTGGGAAGAGTTTGAGAGGCGTAGACCTGCAGGAGCAGCCCCTCTCACATGGCAGCAGTTCTCTACACTCTTCTAGAGAAATATCTACCTCAGTCTCGTCGCGAGGAGCTACGTCGCCAGTTCGAGTGGTTGGTGCAGGGCGACATGTCTGTGACCCAGTATGAGCTCAGATTCACACAGTTGGCTAGGCATGCCACATGGATGATCCCTAATGATAGGGAGAGGATTAGGAGGTTCATTGATGGCCTCAACTACTCTATCGGCATTCTTATGACCAGAGAAAGAGTTTTGTCATCATCATTTGAGCAGGTTGTTGACATGGCACGCTCCATTGAGGCGAATCGTTGCCGAGAGAGAGAGGAGCGGGAGGCCAAGAGGCCCCGTGGTTTTGGCAGTTTTAGTGGTGCTCCATCTAGAGGGCATTCCCAGCAGAGCAGAGGTCGCTCATCTAGACCTTCTCATTCAGGCCGCCCAGAGCTGAGCGGAGGTTCTTATGGTCGTGGTCGACAGGGGTTTCAGCAGGGTCAGACATCGCTTAGTGCCCTTCCAGCCCAGGGTGCAGCACCTACTTCATCAGCCCGTGGTTCTTCTGCGGCGAGGGGTTCCCTTCAGTCCCCTTCTCCAGCACCAGGTGCATGTTATGAGTGTGGTGAGTTTGGCCACATGAGGAGACAGTGCCCTCGACTCCGTAGGGACAGGACTCGGCAGAGGGATCAGCCCTCATCTTCAGCACCATCTCAGTCTAGTAGAGGTGGAGGTCAGGTCTTCTCGTAGTTGCCCCAGAGGTGAGGAGAGATCCAATGGGGGCCAAGCCCGATTCTTTGCACTCCCTGACAGGCGTGATGCAGTTGCCTCTGATGCAATGATTATAGGTATCATTTCTGTCTATCACGGAGATGCCTCTGTTTTATTTGATCCCGGGTCCACATATTTGTATGTGTCTCCTTATTTTTCACATCATTTGGGTGTGACCCGTGGTAGTCTTGATTTACTTGTTCATGTATCCACCCCCGTGGGTGATACGATCGTTGTGGATCATGTATATAGATCCCGTGTTATATCTATTGGGGGTCTGGAGACCCAAGCAAATTTGTTATTGTTGGGAATGGTGGACTTTGATGTTATATTGGGTATAGACTGGTTGTCTCCGTACCATGTTATATTGGACTGTCATGCTAAGACAGTTACGTTGGCCATTCCTGGTATTTCTCATATTGAGTGGCAGGGTTCGACCGATTTTGTCCCTAGCCGTGTCATTCCGTTCCTTAAAGCTCAGAAGATGGTCGAAAAAGGGTGTTTATCATACTTGGCTTTTGTGAGAGATGTGGGAGCTGAGTCTCCTAGCATTGATTATGTACCTGTTGTGAGGGACTTCCCAGATGTATTCCCCTCAGACCTGCCGGGCATGCCGCCAGACAGGGATATTGATTTTGGCATTGACTTGGTGCCGGACACTCAGCCCATATCCGTTCCTCCTTATCGGATGGCACCAGCTGAGTTGAAAGAGCTGAAAGAGCAGCTTCAAGAGCTTCTGGATAAGGGTTTCATCCGCCCTAGTGTGTCCCCGTGGGGTGCGCCGGCATTATTTGTTAAAAAGAAAGATGGTTCCATGTGAATGTGTATTGATTATTGGCAATTGAAGAAAGTGACAGTGAAGAACAAGTACCCTCTACCGCGCATAGATGATTTGTTTGATCAGTTACATGGTGCGAGGGTGTTTTCTAAGATCGATCTTCGTTCAGGCTATCATCAGCTGAAGATCATGGACTCGGATATTATGAAGACTGCATTCAGGACCCGATATGGTCATTATGAGTTTCTTGTGATGTCGTTTGGGCTGACCAATGCCCCAGCAGCATTTATGCATCTGATGAACAGTGTGTTCATGCCTTATTTGGATTCATTTGTGATTGTGTTCATTGATGACATTCTAGTCTACTCCCGTAGTCAGGAGGAGCATGCTCAGCATTTGAGTATTGTATTGCAGAGATTGAGGGAGGAGAAGCTATATGCTAAATTCTCCAAGTGCGAGTTTTGGCTCGAGTCCGTAGCATTTCTAGGAGATGTGGTGTCTCGTGATGGTATTTAGGTTGATCAGAAAAAGATAGAGGCGGTGCAGAGTTGGCCTAGACTGACCTCAGCTACAGAGATTAGGAGTTTTCTTCGCTTGGTGGGATATTATCGCCGGTTTATTCAGGGATTTTCATCCATTGCTTCTTCATTGACTAAATTGACCCGGAAGGGTGCACCATTCGTGTGGTCGGATGAGTGCGAGGAGAGCTTTCAGAAGCTCAAGACAGCTTTGACCACAGCTCCAGTGTTAGTATTGCCATCAGCTTCAGGTTCATATACTGTTTATTGCGATGCCTCGAGAGTGGGGATAGGTTGTGTGTTGATGCAGGAAGGTAAGGTGATTGCTTATGCTTCTCGGCATTGAACCCACATGAGAAGAACTATCCTGTTCATGATTTGGAGCTAGCCGCCATTGTTCATGCATTGAAGATTTGGAGGCACTATTTGTACGGTGTGTCTTGTGAGGTGTATACCGACCATCGTAGTCTCCAGCATTTGTTCAAACAGAAAGACCTTAATTTGAGACAGCGGAGATGGCTTGAGTTGCTGAAGGATTATGACATTACTATATTATATCATCCGGGAAGGCCAATGTGGTGGCCGATGCTTTGAGCCGGAAGGCGGTCAGTATGGGGAGCTTGGCATATATTCCAGCTGAGGAGAGACCATTTGCTTATGATATTCAGGTGCTAGCCAATCGGCTAGTGAGGTTAGATATTTTGGAGCCCAGCAGGGTATTAGCTTGTGTTGTATCTCGGTCATCTCTATATGATCGTATTCGTGAGCGCCAGTATGATGATCCACATTTGGCTGTCCTTAGGGACAGAGTTCAGCATGGTGATGCTAGAGATGTCACCATTCATAGTGACGGCGTATTGAGGATGCAGGGCCGGATATGTGTGCCCAATGTTGATGGCCTTCGTGAGTTGATTCTAGAGGAGGCCCATAGCTCGCGACATTCTATCCATCCAGGAGCCGCGAAGATGTATCAAGATTTGAAACAACACTATTGGTGGAGAAAGATGAAAATGGACATTGTTAGACATGTAGCACGGTGCCTCAACTGTCAGCAGGTTAAGTACGAGCATCAGAGGCCCGGTGGTGTATTTCAGCGCATTGATATTCCCGAGTGGAAATGGGAAAGGATCACTATGGACTTTGTTACTGGACTCCCTCGGACAGCGAGGAAGTTTGATTCTATATGGGTGATTGTGGATAGACTGACCAAGTGAGCTCACTTTATTCCAGTTAGTACTACCTACTCATCGGAGCGGTTGGAAGCGATCTTTATTCGAGAGATTGTCCGGTTGCATGGGGTCCCAGTGTCTATCATATCCGACAGGGGTACTCAGTTCACTTCTCAGTTTTGGAGAGCATTTCAGCGAGAGATGGGTACACGGGTTGAGTTGAGTACAACATTTCACCCCCAGACAGATGGGCAGTCTGAGCGTACTATTCAGATTCTGGAGGATATGTTGCGAGCATGTGTGATTGACTTTGGTGGTTCGTGGGACAAGTTCCTACCACTTGCTGAGTTTGCCTACAACAACAGTTATCAGTCGAGTATTCAGATGGCCCCGTACGAGGCATTGTATGGCAGACGGTGTAGATCCCCCGTGGGATGGTTTGAGCCTGGTGAGGTTAGATTGATAGGGAATGAGTTAGTCCGGGATGCTCTGGATAGAGCAAAGTTGATCCAGGAGAGGCTTCGTACAGCACAGTCACGTCAGAAGAGTTATGCGGACCGTAGAGTTCGAGAGTTGTCTTTCATGGTTAGTGACAGAGTATTGTTGAAAGTTTCACCTATGAAGGGTGTCATGAGGTTTGGGAAGAAAGGAAAGTTGAGTCCTAGGTACATTGGTCCTTTTGAGATAGTTAAGAGAGTTGGAGAGGTGGCATATGAGTTGGCCTTGCCGCCCAGCTTATCCAGCGTCCATCCAGGTATTCCATGTGTCTATGCTCCGGAAGTACATTGGAGATCCGTCTCATGTATTAGACTTCAGTACCATTCATCTTGATGGTGATCTATCCTATGATGTGGAGCCTATTGCCATTTTGGGATGTCAGGTGAGAAAATTGAGGTCTAAGGAGATTGCATCAGTTAAGGTTCAGTGGAGAGGTTGACCCGTGGAGGAGGCCACTTGGGAGATCGAGGGGGAGATGCGGAGCAGATATCCTCACTTGTTTGAGACTTCGGGTATGATTCTTGACCCGCTCGAGGATGAGCGTTTGCTTATGAGGGGGAGAATGTGATGACCCGGCTCGTCGTCACGAGAATTACCACCCCGTTATGTTGTAAATACATGTTTTATGATTTTATATCAGTGTTAGAGTCTATCGGGTGAGTTAGGAGTGAATTGGATTGAAAATGAGGCATATAGCCTCTTTGAAGAAACTTGAATAAAGAAAGTCAACCCGGAGTTGACTATTTAGCTATAGGGCTCGGAATCGGATTCTGATGATTCGGTTAGTTCCGGGAGGTGATTTGTGACTTAGGGGAGCAATCGGAATTGAATTTGGACGCCCGGTGTAGAAATAGGCTTGAATTGGCTAAGGTTGAATTTTGGCGAAATCCGAACGGTAGGTGAGATCTTGATCCGGGGGTCGGAATGGAATTCCAACAATTGCAGTAGCTCCGATAGGTGATTTTGGATGTGCCTGCAAAATTTCAGGTCATTCGGACGTCGTTTGGTCGGGTTTTTGATTGATTGTGTAATTCGGAATGTTTTAAGGAATTTAGGCTTGAATTCGATGTGAATTATGGGTTTTGATGTTGTTAGACGTGTTTTGAGGATTGGAGCAAGTTCGAATAAGGTAGTAGGATGTGTTGGTGTGTTTGGATGAGGTCCCGGGGGCCTCGGGGTGTTTTCGGATGGCTAAACGAGAGGAAATGTGGAAAATTGCAAGGAAGTGTTCTGGTTCTGTTGTTTTCGCTCCTGCGGAAATGGGGGCGCAGGAGCGAGTCCGCAGGAGCGGACGAGGGGGCGCAGGAGCGCTTGGCTTCGCAGAAGCGGACATCTTCTCCGCTGAAGCGGCGTCGCAGGAGCGTAGAGGAGACCGCAGAAGCGGAAGGTCGATCGCATAGGCGAGTCCGCAGAAGCGGACTCTTGATCGCAGAGGCGGAAAGGACCGCAGGGGCGGAAGAAATTCCGCAGAAGCGGACGCGCAGGGGCGGTCCATGGATCGCAGGAGCTGGATTTGCCAAATAGGCCTGGGTTCGAAGAAGCGACCATTTGGTCGCAGAAGCGGTTCCGCAGGGGGGGAAAAAGGTCCGCAGAAGCGAAAATCGCAGTGAGTTAAGTGTATCAGAAGTTAGAAAATTTCAGAAACATTTCACACATTTGGGTCTCGGCTTTAGAGGCGATTTGGGCGATTTTGAAGAGAAACTCAAGGGAAATCATCAGGTAATCAACTATGGACTTAAACTATGATTAGTATTGATAATATTATGCAATTATATCATGAAAATGGAGGAATTTGGGGTGATTCATGGAAGATTTAACCCGAGGCTTGAACTTTAGAAAATCAAGGTTTTGAATGGGCAAATGGAGTCCGAATTTGGTAAAATTGATATGCTTAGACTCGTATCGAGATGAGGGTTCCGAATATGTGACTTTTGTAATTTTTCGGCAAGCGTACCGGAAGACAGGTTTTGACAACTTTGGAACTTTTGATGTAAATTGAGTTGTATTGATTGGGTGTCGTCCCATTGGCCTAATTTGTTGTATTTCTACTGTATTTGATCAGATTCTACGCGTGCGGAGCTTGATTCTCGTGGCAAGGGCATTGCGAAGTAGTCGTCGTGCCGTATTGAGGTGAGTAATAGATGTGGGTGATGACCAGCGGGTTCGAAACCCCGGTATACCACTTTGTGACATTGTTTAGCGGCGAGACACGTACTCTCTTGTGAGTGCGGGGTCGATTGTGATTGGGGACTATGGCTTAGTCCGACTTGTTGATACTGTGTTATGACATTGGCTATTCTTGAGCCATCGAACCTCCTTCTCGGATGGTTGCATATTATATATTGAAATATTGGCTACTCTTGAGCCGAGGAACCCCCTTCTTGGGCGGTTGAGTATACATGTGGGCCGTGAGCCATTTATTGGATCCCGCGAGGATCGTTATCATTGTCTTATCATATTGACATGTGAGTTACTACCAGTCCGTAGCTATTTCTGTTATCATGCTATTTCCAATCTCAGGAACTTGGTATTACTGTTTTCCAACTGAAAAATGATAAAAAGGTTTTCAAAACTACTTTTGAGCCTGCGAGGCTGTATTTGTATATTAGCTGACTGGTAGTGGATCGGGCTGCGCGCCGCAGCAATATATATGTTGGATCGGACTGCACGCCACAGTGATATTGTGCTTGGGCTGTAGGAGCCCCTCCGGAGTCTGAACCCCCACAGTGAGCACGGGTACCCAAATTGGATCGGGCTATGCGCCGTAGCGGTCATATCATACATTGCATTGCATTTTAACTACATCTGCTAGCTGTTATACTGTTTTGCTGGTACTTGATGGTACAAGTACAGTTGATATTGATTCCTGTGACAGGGTATTTGATTACATCTTTACATAGTGCTTTATTGCGGATTTCTTATCTCGCACTGTCTTACCCTCGTTTATTACCACCGAGTCCGGCAGATACTCATTTTACTCCCCGCACCTTGTGTGCGGATCCGAGTACCTCTCAGCGCAGTGATCCGGTAGCCGTGCGAGGCGACATTTGTGGATATCCGAGGTAGCTGCAGAGTCCGCAGGACCCAATATTCCTTCTCACTGTCTCTTGAATTTGTATTAACTTTTCTTTCCGCACTTGGTATCTTGTAAACCTTATACACTCATATTCAGTAGAGGCTCATGATCTTGACCCTTCGGTCTAGGGGAGTTGGTGTATTATGGGACTTGGTTCCCCGTTTTCGTTATATGTATCGCTGTTATTTCGTGAATTAATATGCTTAAATGGGCTAAAGAGAACCAAGTCCCAACGCATACCAACTCCCATAGATTGAAGGATCAAGAGTCATGAGCCTCTACAGAGTATACAAAGTGTAAATAGCGAATATAACCGTGCACAACTGTGGGATGGTCAGAACAAAATATAGACAAACTGGAGAATCAGGTCCTGCGAACGCTGGCAGCTACCTCGATTGTCCAGAAGCACTCCCGAACCGTAATAGAATCAGCCCTGCTATAATGTACCTAGATCTGCACACAAGGTGCAGGGAGTCGGGTGTGAGTACTTCCAACTCAGCAGTAATAAAAGTAAATAATGCTGAAGGGAAGAAAACCACGCAAGGCACTATCTCATGCTACACAATACAGAACTATCTTTTTATTCCTTTCCAGCATATGTCAGTATATTATTTAGAAATCTCAATTTTTAGCTTCTTTCTTTCATGATAACAAACCAATACCTGGATACAATCTCAAGCAGTGCAAGTCCGCACTCAAATCGGCCCCTCGGGCTCTCAACTCCTTATCAAATTACACCAGGAGATCTGGTCAATAAGGCAACTAATGCATGTGTGCCAGTAATGTATGAGTGCTAAATGTTATGCCACGTAGTACACGTAAATAAATGTATGTATGCCATGCAATGCATATGACCGCTACGGCGCGTAGCCCGATCCAATTTGGGTACCCGTGCTCACTGTGGGGGTTCAGACTCCGGAGAGGCTCCTACAGCCCAAGCACAATATTAATATCACACCTGCTGCGGCACGCATCCCGATCCATATACCACTGCGGCGTGCAGTCCTATCAATGCATGTATATGCATATGCTCACATAAATTGTCATGCCCTAACATATGGCCCTCGGCCCCAATCAGTCTAACAAATAATCAAGAAAGCCCTACGAGCAACAATATTGTCACGACCCTAGTTCACCAATCGTGAAGATGTCGTGATGGCACCCAGTCCCCACGACTAGGTAGGCCTAACACATTGCGGAATATACCAGTTTATGAACATTTAATAAGAATTAGCGGAAAATAAGATGAAAGGAATGTAATCCGTGCCGCTTGGCACATACACCAGTCAAATACGCTGTTTAAAACACTACCAAGACCCGGAATCCCACGGGTAACACAGACTAAAAGAGATCATACAATTGTAGCTCTATGTAAAAGGAGTATCTAACAACGGAATGAAGGAAAGACATCTACTAGCACTAGAATAGAAGGAAGGCCTCCGGATCCGCGGACGTAGCAGATCATACCTCGAGGTCTCCCACAGCATTGCTGAATCACCTGGTGTGAGCCTGTCCTGATGTACCTGGATCTGTACAACAAAAGTGTGCAGAAGAGTAGCATGAGTACACCACGGCGGTACTCAGTAAGTGCCAAGCCTAACCTCGATGGAGTAGTGACGAGGAAGGTCGTGGCCCTACTGAGAGAACAATAACAAAAAGACAATAACAATAATAAGCAGCTCAAATAATAATAAATCCGAAATAGCAATAATAAAGTGATTACTGCAACCGGCAAAAATTAAGCTAATAACAAGTAACAAAACTAAATCAACAAGTCCAGGACCTGTGGGAATTTAACCCACAGTCCCATTGACAGTACCTCTGGGTCTCCGGGAATCGAACCCGCAGCCCATGTCTCAATAAATAATCAATAACTCGGGATCTCTGGGAATCGAACCCGTAGTCCCTACCAATAACTCAGGATCTCGGGAATCGAACCCGTAGTCCCTACCAATAACTCAGGATCTCGGGAATCGAACCCGTAGTCCCTACCAATAACTCGGGATCTCGGGAATCGAACCCGTAGTCCCTACCAATATCACGCCGGGTCTCTGGGAATCGAACCCACAGCCCTGGGTCTCCGGGAATCGAACCCGCAGTCCACAAGCACAGCCAATAAAGGAATCCACAAAGAGAATAATTATGCTTAACTATAACTTCACCGAAAATAGTGCCAATAATTTTCAAGGAGTTCAAATAAGGCAATTAGGCAACTAAATAGTTAAGTGCTACCTAATCATGCTTTTCTAACCACTACCGGTAAAAATATCAAATTAACAGCCAAAGACAGGAATATCGCTCATCGAACATTTTAAATAAAGTACGTGTTCAACGACCAGCGCATGTACACGCCCGTCACCTCGCGTACAAGGCATTTAAATTATCACATAATATCCTAGGGGTGAAAATTCCCCCACACGAGGTTAGACAAGCCACTTACCTCGACTCCGGTACAAAACCGCTATGAAACAACTCTCTTGCCGCGAATGTCGGCCTCCATAGGTGTAGTATCTGATAAAAGTCAATAGAATCATATCAAAATAGGTCAATTGGGCATTACCCAATCAAAACAACTCAAAATACGCCAAAACCCACAAGTTGCCAAAACCCGACTTTCGGTACGCTTATCGAAAAATCACGAAAATTATATATTCGGGTTCCTTATCTCAATACGAGTCTAGGCATATAAAATTTACCAAAATCGGACTCCATTTGCCCACTCAAATCGGAGATTTTCTAACATTTAGGCCTAGGGCTCAAACCCACCTTTAATCTCCCAATTTCAGTGAAATAATCACTGATTTCATGATAAACCAACGAATTAAGGTCAAGAAACTTACCCCCGATGATTTCCCGATGATATCCCAGCGTTTCCCTTCAAAATCCTCTCTTGGAGCTCAACAATGGCGCTTTTGGTGTGTTAGGCCGCGACTGAAATGTTCTGGACTTAAAGTCACTGCCAGGCCATTTTACTCTACGCGATCGCAGCACTGGGCTTGCGATCGCGATGCACAAAATATGGGCGGCCTAATTTTCCTCTACGCGATCGCGTGACCCTGGACGCGATCGCAGTGAACAACTCAGCAACCCTACGCGATCGCAAACGTACTAACGCGATCGCGAAGAACAAACTCGTCCGGCACCCCAAACTACCCTACGCGATCGCATACTCCCTCACGCGATCGCACTGCTTCCGACCACTACCTCACGCGATCGCGATGCTTACTCTCCCAGACTTACGCGATCGCACGCTAGGCATCGCGATCGCGATGCATTACCACCACACCTTACGCGATCGCGTGGCAATCTCCGCGATCGCGGAGAGCAAAATTGCTCTGCAATTATTGCAGCAGAAACAGCAGTGCCTTTTGGCACAAATTGGTCCGTTTGGACCCCCGAATTCATCCCGAGGCTCCCCGGACCCCAACGAAAACCACCAACATACTCCAAAACACGATATGAACTCGTTCAAATCATAAAAACACGTCTAACAACATCAAAACCCATAATTCACATCGAATTCAAGCCTAAATTTCTTAAAACTTCCCGAATTGCACATTCGATCTAAAACCCGACCAAACGACGTCCGAATGACCTGAAAATTTGCGGACATATCCAAAATCACATAACGAAGCTACAGAAATTGTCGGAATTCCATTCCGACCCCCGGATCAAAATCTCACCTATCGTTCGGATTCGCCAAAATTTCAACCTTCGACATTTCAAGCCTAATTGAGCTACGGACCTCCAAAATACATTCCGAACGCGCTCCTAACCCCGAAATCACCTAACGGAGCTAATGGAACCATCGGATTTCCGTTCCGAGATCGTCTTAACCCTGTTCCGGCTACTGACCATTTTCTAGCTTTAAAGCTCTCATTCAGGGACTAAGTGTCCCAAAATGCTCCAAATTTCAGAACCGACTCTCCCCGCAAACCACAATAGCGGAAATGAACTTAGGGGAACAGTTAAATTAGGGATTAGGGCGTAATTTTCTAAAACGACCGGTCGGGTCGTTACATCTTCCCACACTTAAAGATTCGTTCGTCCTCGAACGAGCATAGAAAACATACCCGGAGTAGTGAAAAGATGAGGGTACTGGCTGCGCATATCCTGCTCGGTCTCCCAAGTCGCCTCCTCGACCGGATGGCCCCGCCACTGAACCTTTACCGAAACGATGTTCTTCGACCTTAGCTTTCTGACCTGCCTGTCTAGAATGGCTACTGGCTCCTCAGCATAAGACAGATCCTTGTCTAGCTGAACAGAAGTGAAATCCAACACATGCGACGGGTCACCAAGGTATCTCCGGAGCATGGAGACATGAAATACGGGATGAACTCCGACTAGACTGGGAGGTAAGGCCAACTCATAAGCAACCTCCCCAACACGCCTCAAAATCTCAAAAGGGCCAATAAACCTAGGACTCAGCTTTCCTTTCTTCCCAAACCTCATAACGCCCTTCATGGGCGAGACTCGAAGTAGAACCCGCTCGCCAACCATAAAAGCCACATCGCGAACCTTCTTGTCCGCATAACTCTTCTGTCTAGACTGGGCTGCACGAATTCTGTCCTGAATTACCTTGACGTTGTCCATAGCATCCTGAACCATATCAATACCTAGCAACCTGGCCTCGCCCTGCTCAAACCAACCCACGGGAGACCTGCACCTCCTACCATATAGGGCCTCGTACGGTGCCATCTGAATACTAGACTGGTAGCTGTTGTTATAAGCAAACTCCGCCAGCGGCAAGAAGTGATCCCATGAACCTCCAAACTCAATCACGCACGCACGGAGCATATCCTCCAAAATCTGAATAGTGCGCTCGGACTGACCATCAGTCTGGGGATGAAACGCTGTGCTCAGCTCCACCCGAGTACCTAACTCCTGCTGTACAGCTCTCCAGAACCGTGAAGTGAACTGAGTGCCTCTATCTGAAATGATGGAAACTGGAATACCATGCAGCCGAACTATCTCCCTGATATAGATCTCCGCCAGTCGTTCCGATGAATAAGCAGTGCTCACCGGTATGAAATGGGCGGACTTGGTCAGCCGATCCACAATAACCCAAATGGAATCAAACTTCCTAACCGTCCGTGGAAGTCCAGATACAAAGTCCATGGTGATGCGCTCCCATTTCCACTCTGGAATCTCAATCTGTTGCATCAATCCACCCGGACGCCGATGCTCATACTTCACCTACTGGTAGTTGAGGCATCTGGAAACATAATCAATTATTTCCCTCTTCATCCGCCTCCACCAGTAATGCTGTTTCAAGTCCTGATACATCTTCGCGGCACCCGGATGGATGGAATACCGCGAACTATGGGCCTCTCCTAGAATCAGCTCTCGAAGATCATCTACATTGGGCACACAGATACGCCCCCTGCATCCTCATGACTCCATCATCCCCGATGGTAACATCTCGAGCATCACCACGCCGAACTCTATCCCGAAGGACAAGCAAATGAGGGTCGTCGAACTGACGCTCCCTGATGCGGTCAAATAGAGAAGACCGAGAAACCACACAAGCTAGAACCCGGCTGGGCTCCGAAAGATCCCAGTCTAACAAACTGCCTGGCTAAAGCATGAACATCCATCGCCATAGGCCTCTCCGAAGCTGGTAGATATGCCAAACCCCAAACTCTTCGCCCGACGACTCAAGGCATCGGCAACCACATTAGCCTTGCCCGGATGATAGAGAATAGTAATATCATAGTCCTTCAGTAGCTCCAACGATCTCCTCTGACGCATATTCAGGTCCTTCTACTTAAGAAAGTGCTGCAAGCTCCGGTGATCAGTGTAGATCTCACAAGGAAACCCATATAAGTAATGACGCCAAATCTTCAAGGAGTGAACAATGGCAGCTAGCTCCAAATCATGAACAGGGTAATTCTTCTCATGCACCTTCAGCTGTCTCGACGCGTAGGCAATCACCCTACCGTCCTGCATCAATACCGCACCGAGTCCAACTCGTGAGGCATCACAATATACAGTATAGGACCCCGAACCCGTAGGCAACATCAATATAGGGGCCGAAGTCAAAGCTGTCTTGAGCTTCTGAAAGCTCGCCTCACACTCGTCTGTCCACTGAAAAGGGGCACCCTTTTGGGTCAATCTAGTCATAGGTGCTGCAATCGAAGAGAACCCTCTACGAAACGACGGTAATAGCCCGCCAAACCAAGGAAACTGCGAATCTCAGTAGCGGAGGAGGGTCTGGGCCAACTCTGCACGGCCTCCACCTTCCTCGGATCTACTCGAATACCATTACTCGACACCACATGGCCCAAAAATGCTACTGAACTCAACCAGAATTCACATTTAGAGAACTTGGCATAAAGCTGCTTCTCCCTCATAATCTGAAGCATTGTCCTCAAATGCCGCTCGTGCTCTTCCCGACTCCGAGAATATACTAGAATATCATCAATGAAGACAATCACGAATGTGTCCAGATAAGGCCTGAACACACTGTGCATCAAGTGCATAAAGGCTGATGGGGCATTAGTCAGCCCAAAAGACATCACGAGGAACTCATAGTGACCATACCGAGTCCTTAAGGCAGTCTTCGGGATATCCGGCTCCCGAATCTTCAGTTGGTGATAACCAGAGCGCAAATCAATCTTAGAGAACACCTGTGCGCCGTGTAGCTTGTCAAATAAATCATCAATACGGGGCAAATGATACCGGTTCTTCACTATAACCTTGTTCAGCCGACGATAGTCAATACACATACGCATAGAACCGTCCTTTTTCTTCACAAACAATACAGGAGCACCCCAAGGCGAAACACTGGGTCGAATAAAACCCTTGCCCAATAACTCCTGTAATTGATCCTTCAACTCCTTTAACTCGGGAGGAGCCATACGGTACGGTGGAATAGAAATGGGCTGAGTGCCCGGCAACAAGTCAATAGCAAAGTCAATATCTCTGTCGGGCGGCATGCCCGAAAGATCAGCTGGAAATACATCAACAAAGTCACGTACCACATGAACAGAATCAATAGAGGGAGTGTCAGCACTGACGTCTCGCACATAGGCTAGATAAGAAGCACACCCCTTCTCAACCATACGCTGAGCTCTGAGAAAAGAAATAACACGGCTAGGGGTGTGATCTAGAGTACCACTCCACTCAATACGTGGAATGCCCTGGCATAGCCAGCGTCACGGTCTTGGCGTGACAATCGAGAATAGCATAATGGGGCGACAACCAGTCCATGCCTAGAATAATATCAAAATCGACCATTCCAAGCAGCAATAGATCCGCTCTGGTCTCAAAATCACAAATGGTAATCAAACACGACCGATATACACGGTCCACAGCCAAAGAATCACTCATCGGAGTGGAAACATAAATGGGGGCACTCAAAGAATCCCGAGGCACACCCGGATGAGAAGCAAAGTAAGAAGACACATATGAAAAAGTGGAACCAGGGTCGAATAGAACCGATGCCTCCCTGTGACTAACCAGAATAATACCTGTGATAACAGAGTCAGATGCAACAGCCGCAGCGCGATCAGGAATAGCATAGAATCTGGCCTGTCCCCCCTCTCGAGGGCGGCCTCTAGAACTCTGACCCCCGCCCCTGGCTGGCTGGGCAGGTGGAGTGGCAGCTGGAGCTGGAATGATAGCCTGCTGGCCCTGAGAACTACGCTGAGGCTGCGAAGACTGATGAGGGGCTCCCCTCCTACGCCTGGGGCACTCCCTGACCAGATGGCGAGTATCCCCGCACCCAAAGCAAGCTCTGGGAGGACACGGTGACTGTGACTGACCGGCCTCACCCCCACTAGTCTGACCTCTGGAAGGACCCCGCGCAGGAGGTGCACTGGAAACTGGGGGAGCATAATAGGGCTCCTGAGGTGCTGGAAGAGCTGGAGTACTACCGGCTGCGGGCAATGCTGAGTGAACTGGTCGGCCGGAATAACCCCTGCCAAAACGTCCGGCTGCTGAAGTGCGGGCACCAGAGAAATGGCCCGACTCACGAGACCTCTTGGCCTCTCTATCTCCCCGCTCTCTAGGGAGCATACTCTCGATCCTCCTAGCGATGCTCACTGCCTGCTGATAAGATATATCTGTCTCCAACTCTCTGGCCATGCTGGATCGGATCGGCGGAATTAGGCCCTCAATAAATCTCCGCACTCTCTCCCGAACCGTGGCTACTAAGGCCGGTGCATGCCTGGCTAGACGGGTGAAACTGATAGCATACTCCGATACTGACAAGGAACCCTATCGCAACCGCTCAAACTCCGAGCGCCAAGAATCCCTAAGGCTCTGAGGAACAAACTCTCTCAAAAATAGATCTGAAAACTGCGTCCAAGTCAATGAAGCAGACTCCTCTGGACTATCCAACTCATACGTGCGCCACCAATCATAAGCGGCCCCACGAAACTGAAAAGCAGTGAAGGAAACCCCGCCGGTCTCCACAATCCCCATAGTACGAAGAATACGATGACACTCCTCTAGAAAACCCAATGCATCATCCGAAGCCAAACCACTAAACACTGGAGGGTCATATTTCTTGAACCTCTCCAATCTACGCTGCTCGTCCTCAGAGGCAGCTGGTCCACCTTCGGGCTGTGCTGGGGCGGCAGGAGGCATAACCAAAACATCCTGGAACCTGTCCCACTGGCACACGCTGCTCCGGTGTAACGGCTGCGGGAGTCTGGACCCCTCCCCCGGCCTGAGATGTAGCTGCGACGAGAGGAAGCAGTCCTGCCTGAGCTAAAGTGGTATACATACTCATAAACTGGACCAGGGTCTCCTGTAGTGCTGGAGTAGTAGCAGCTGTAGTCGGTGTACCAGGTGCCTGCGCTCCAACCTGGTCTACCTGTGGCACCTCAGCGGCAGCGCGCGCGGGTGCCGTGGCTGCACCTCGGGCGCGTCCTCGTCCTCTACCTCGGCCCCGGCCTCTGACGGCGGCAACAGGGGGCGCGGGTACCTAATCGTCGCGAGTAGCTCGTGTCCTCACCATCTGTGAGAGAATAGAAATCAATAGTTTAGATTTTTGATGCCAAAAAATGTCGCACGACAAGGAATACAAAGAAATGAAGAGTTTCCTAAACAGTTACATAGCCCCTCGTAGATAAATACAGACGTCTCCGTATCGATCAGCGAGACTCTAAGTAACCGGTCTGTGTCCCGTGACTCCTATGAACCTAGAGCTCTGATCACGACCCTAGTTCACCAATCGTGAACATGTCGTGATGGCACCCAGTCCCCACGACTAGGTAAGCCTAACACGTTGCGGAATATACCAGTTTATGAACATTTAATAAGAATTAGCGGAAAATAAGATGAAAGGAATGTAATCCGTGCCGCTTGGCACATACACCAGTCAAATACGCTGTTTAAAACACTACCAAGACCCGGAATCCCACGGGTAACACAGACTAAAAGAGATCATACAATTGTAGCTCTATGTAAAAGGAGTATCTAACAACGGAATGAAGGAAAGACATCTATTAGCACTAGAATAGAAGGAAGGCCTCTAGATCCGCGGACGTAGCAGATCATACCTCGAGGTCTCCCACAGCGCTGCTGAATCACCTGGTGTGAGCCTGTCCTGATGTACCTGGATCTGCACAACAAAAGTGTGCAGAAGAGTAGCATGAGTACACCACGGCGGTACTCAGTAAGTGCCAAGCCTAACCTCGATGGAGTAGTGACGAGGAAGGTCAGGGCCCTACTGAGAAACAATAATACAATGGTAATAACAATAATAAGCAGTTAAATGAATAATAATTTCCGAAATAACAACAATAAGATGATTACTGCGATCGTCTACAATTTAAACTAACAAAAAATGACCAACTCAGTAAAACAAGTCCAGGACCAATGGGAATCGAACCCACAGTCCCCTTGACAGTACCTCTGGGTCTCCGGGAATCGAACCCGCAGCCCATGTCTCAATAAATAATCAATAACTCAGGATCTCGGGAATCGAACCCGTAGTCCCTACCAATAACTCAGGATCTCGGGAATCGAACCCGTAGTCCCTACCAATAACTCAGGATCTCGGGAATCGAACCCGTAGTCCCTACCAATAACTCGGGATCTCGGGAATCGAACCCGTAGTCCCTACCAATATCACGCCGGGTCTCTGGGAATCGAACCCACAGCCCTGGGTCTCCGGGAATCGAACCCGCAGTCCACAAGCACAACCAATAAAGGAATCCACAAAGAGAATAATTATGCTTAACTATAACTTCACCGAAAATAGTGCCAATAATTATCAAGGAGTTCAAATAAGGCAATTAGGCAACTAAACAGTTAAGTGCTACCTAATCATGCTTTCCTAACCACTACCGGTAAAAATATCAAATTAACAACCAAAGACAGGAATATCGCTCATCGAACATTTTAAATAAAGTACGTGTTCAACGACCAGCGCATGTACACGCCCGTCACCTCGTACAAGGCATTTAAACTATCACATAATATCCTAGGGGTGAAAATTCCCCCACACGAGGTTAGACAAGCCACTTACCTCGACTCCGGTACAAAACCGCTATGAAACAACTCTCTTGCCGTGAATGTCGGCCTCCACAGGTGTAGTATCTGAAAAAAGTCAATAGAATCATATCAAAATAGGTCAATTGGGCATTACCCAATCAAAACAACTCAAAATACGCCAAAATCCACAAGTTGCCAAAACCCGACTTTCGGTACGCTTATCGAAAAATCACGAAAATTATATATTCGGATTCCTTATCTCAATACGAGTCTAGGCATATAAAATTTACCAAAATCGGACTCCATTTGCCCACTCAAATCAGAGATTTTCTAACATTTAGGCCTAGGGCTCAAACCCACCTTTAATCTTCCAATTTCGGTGAAATAATCACGGATTTCATGATAAACCAACGAATTAAGGTCAAGAAACTTACCCCCGATGATTTCCCGATGATATCCCAGCGTTTCCCCTTCAAAATCCTCTCTTCGAGCTCAACAATGGCGGGTTTGGTGTGTTAGGCCGCGACTGAAATGTTCTGGACTTAAAGTCACTGCCAGGCCATTTTACTCTACGCGATCGCAGCACTGGGCTTGCGATCGCGATGCACAAAATATGGGCGGCCTAATTTTCCTCTACGTGATCGCGTGACCCCAGACGCGATCGCAGTGAACAACTCAGCAACCCTATGCGATCGCAAACGTACTAACGCGATCGCGAAGAACAAACTCGTCCGGCTCCCCAAACTACCCTACGCGATCGCATACTCACTCACGCGATCGCACTGTTTCCGACCAATACCCTACGCGATCGCACTGGTTCAACCTCCAGACTTACGCGATCGCAGGCTTTACTTCGCGATCGCAGAGCTCGGGATTTCTCCCTTACGCGATCGCATGGCCATCTCCGCGATCGCGGAGAGCAAAATTGCTCTGCAATTATTGCAGCAGTGCCTTTTGGCACAAATTGGTCCGTTTGGATCCCGAGGCTCCCGGGACTCTAACGAAAACCACCAACATACTCCAAAACACGATATGAACTCGTTCAAATCATAAAAACACGTCAAACAACATCAGAACCCATAATTCACATCGAATTCAAGCCTAAATTTCTTAAAACTTTCTGAATTGCACATTCGATCTAAAACCCGACCAAACGACGTCCGAATGACCTGAAAATTTGCGGACATATCCAAGTTCACATAACGAAGCTATAGAAATTGTCAGAATTCCATTCCGACCCCCGGATCAAAATCTCACCTATCGTTCGGATTCGCCAAAATTTCAACCTTCGGCATTTCAAGACTAATTGAGCTACGGACCTCCAAAATACATTCCGAACGCGCTCCTAACCCCGAAATCACCTAGCGGAGCTAATGAAACCATCGGATTTCCGTTCTGAGATCGTCTTAACACTGTTCTGGCTACTGACCATTTTCTAGCTTTAAAGCTCTCATTCAGGGACTAAGTGTCCCAAAATGCTCCAAATTTCAGAACCAACTCTCCCGGCAAACCACAATAGCAGAAATGAACTTAGGGGAACAGTTAAATTAGGGATTAGGGCGTAATTTTCTAAAACGACCGGTCAGGTCGTTACATTTTCCCACACTTAAAGATTCGTTCGTCCTCGAACGAGCATAGAAAACATACCCGGAGTAGTGAAAAGATGAGGGTACTGGCTGCGCATATCCTGCTCGGTCTCCCAAGTCGCCTCCTCGACCGGCCGGCCCCGCCACTGAACCTTTACCGAAGCGATGTTCTTTGACCTTAGCTTTCTGACCTGCCTGTCTAGAATGGCTACTGGCTCCTCAACATAAGACAGATCCTTGTCTAGCTGAACAGAAGTGAAATCCAACACATGCGACGGGTCACCAAGGTATCTCCGGAGCATGGAGACATGAAATACGGGATGAACTCCGGCTAGGCTGGGAGGTAAGGCCAACTCATAAGCAACCTCCCCAACACGCCTCAAAATCTCAAAAGGGCCAATAAACCTAGGACTCAACTTTCCTTTCTTCCCAAACCTCATAACGCCCTTCATGGGCGAGACTCGAAGTAGAATCCGCTCGCCAACCATAAAAGCCACATCGCGAACCTTCTTGTCCGCATAACTCTTCTGTCTAGACTGGGCTGCACGAAGTCTGTCCTGAATTACCTTGACCTTGTCCATAGCATCCCGAACCATATCAGTACCTAGCAACCTGGCCTCGCCCGGCTCAAACCAACCCACGGGAGACCTGCACCTCCTACCATATAGGGCCTCGTACGGTGCCATCTGAATACTAGACTGGTAGCTGTTGTTATAAGCAAACTCCGCCAGTAGCAAGAAGTGATCCCATGAACCTCCAAACTCAATCACGCACGCACGGAGCATGTCCTCCAAAATCCGAATAGTGCGCTCGGACTGCCCATCAGTCTGGGGGTGAAATGCTATGCTCAACTCCACCCGAGTACCTAACCTCCTGTTGTACGGCTCTCCAGAACCGTGAAGTGAACTGAGTGCCTCTATCTGAAATGATGGAAACTGGAATACCATGCAGCCGAACTATCTCCCCGATATAGATCTCCGCCAGTCGTTCCGATGAATAAGCAGTGCTCACCGGTATGAAATGGGCGGACTTGGTCAGCCGATCCACAATAACCCAAATGGAATCAAACTTCCTAACCGTCCGTAGAAGTCCAGATACAAAGTCCATGGTAATGCGCTCCCATTTCCACTCGGGAATCTCAATCTGCTGCATCAATCCACCCGGACGCTGATGCTCATACTTCACCTGCTGGCAGCTGAGGCATCTAGAAACATAATCAACTATATCCCTCTTCATCCGCCTCCACCAGTAATGCTGTTTCAAGTCCTGATACATCTTCGCGGCACCCGGATGGATGGAATACCGCAAACTATGGGCCTCTGCTAGAATCCGCTCTCGAAGATCATCTACATTGGGCACACAGATATGCCCCTGCATCCTCATAACTCCATCATCCCCGATGGTAACATCTCGAGCATCACCACGCCGAACTCTATCCTGAAGGACAAGCAAATGAGGGTCGTCGAACTGACGCTCCCTGATGCGGTCAAATAGAGAAGACCGAGAAACCACACAAGCTAGGACCCGGCTGGGCTCCGAAAGATCCAGTCTAACAAACTGCCTGGCCAAAGCCTGAACATCCATCGCCATAGGCCTCTCCGAAGCGGGTAGATATGCCAAACTCCCCAAACTCTCCGCCCGACGACTCAAGGCATCAGCAACCACATTAGCCTTGCCCGGATGATAGAGAATAGTAATATCATAGTCCTTCAGTAGTTCCAACCATCTCCTCTGACGCATATTCAGGTCCTTTTGCTTAAGCAAGTGCTGCAAGCTCCGGTGATCGGTGTAGATCTCACAAGGAACCCCATATAAATAATGACGCCAAATTTTCAAGGCGTGAACAATGGCAGATAGCTCCAAATCATGAACAGGGTAATTCTTCTCATGCACCTTCAGCTGTCTCGACGCGTAGGCAATCACCCTACCGTCCTGCATCAATACCGCACCGAGTCCAACTCGTGAGGCATCACAATATACAGTATAGGACCCCGAACCCGTAGGCAACATCAATATAGGGGCCGAAGTCAAAGCTGTCTTGAGCTTCTGAAAGCTCGCCTCACACTCGTCTGTCCACTGAAAGGGGCACCCTTTTGGGTCAATCTAGTCATAGGTGCTGCAATCGAAGAGAACCCCTCTACCAAACGACGGTAATAGCCCGCCAAACCAAGGAAACTGCGAATCTCAGTTGCGGAGGAGGGTCTGGGCCAAATCTGCACGGCCTCCACCTTCCTCGGATCTACTCGAATACCATCACTCGACACCACGTGGCCCAAAAATGCCACTGAACTCAACCAGAATTCACATTTAGAGAACTTGGCATAAAGCTGCTTCTCCCTCAGAATCTGAAGCACTATCCTCAAATGCCGCTCGTGCTCTTCCCGGCTCCGAGAATATACTAGAATATCATCAATGAAGACAATCACGAACGAGTCCAGATAAGGCCTGAACACACTGTGCGTCAAATGCATAAAGGCTGCTGGGGCATTAGTCAGCCCTAAAGACATCACGAGGAACTCATAGTGACCATACCGGGTCCTGAAGGCAGTCTTCGGGATATCTGGCTCCCGAATCTTCAGTTGGTGATACCCAGAGCGCAAATCAATCTTAGAAAACACATGTGCGCCCTGTAGCTGGTCAAATAAATCATCAATACGGGGCAAAGGATACCGGTTCTTCACTGTAACCTTGTTCAGCTGACGATAGTCAATACACATACGCATAGATCCGTCCTTTTTCTTCACAAACAATACAGGAGCACCCCAAGGCGAAACACTGGGTCGAATAAAACCCTTGCCCAATAACTCCTGTAATTGATCCTTCAACTCCTTTAACTCGGGAGGAGCCATACGGTACGGTGGAATAGAAATGGGCTGAGTACCCGGCAACAAGTCAATAGCAAAGTCAATATCTCTGTCGGGCGGCATGCCCGGAAGATCAGCTGGAAATACATCAACAAAGTCACATACCACATGAACAGAATCAATAGAGGGAGTGTCAACACCGACGTCCCGCACATAGGCTAGATAAGCAGCACACCCCTTCTCAACCATACGCTGAGCTCTGAGAAAAGAAATAACACGGCTATGGGTGTGATCTAGAGTACCACTCCACTCAATACGTGGAATGCCTGGCATAGCCGGCGTCACGGTCTTGGCGTGACAATCAAGAATAGCATAATGGGGCGACAACCAGTCCATGCCCAGAATAATATCAAAATCGACCATCCCAAGCAGCAATAGATCCGCTCTGGTCTCAAAATCACAAATGGTAATCAAACACGACCGATATACGCGGTCCACAGCCAAAGAATCACCCATCGGAGTGGAAACATAAATGGGGGCACTCAAAGAATCCCGAGGCACACCCAGATGAGAAGCAAAGTAAGAAGACACATATGAAAAAGTGGAACCGGGGTCGAATAGAACCGATGCCTCCCTGTGACTAACCAGAATAATACATGTGATAACGGAATTAGATGCAACAGCCGCAACGCAATCAAGAATAGCATAGAATATGGCCTGTCCCCCCTCTCGAGGGCGGCCTCTGGAACCCTGACCCCTGCCCCTGGCTGGCTAGGCAGGTGGAGTGGCAGCTGGAGCTGGAATGATGGCCTGCTGACCCTGAGAACCATGCTGATATTGCAAAGACTGATGAGGGGCTCCCCTCCTACGCCTGGGGCACTCCCTGACCAGGTGGCGAGTATCCCCGCACCCAAAGCAAGCTGTGGGAGGACACGGTGACTGTGACTGACCGGCCTCACCCCCACTAGTCTGACCCCTGGAAGGACCCCGCGCATGAGGTGCACTGGAAACTGGGGGAGCATAATAGGGCTCCTGAGGTGCTGGAAGAGCTGGAGTACTACCGGCCGCGGGCAATGCTGAGTGAACTGGTCGGCCGGAATAACCCCTGCCAAAACGTCCGGCTGCTGAAGTGCGGGTACCAGAGAAATGGCCCGACTCACGAGACCTCTTGGCCTCTCTATCTCCCCGCTCTCTGGGAGCATACTCTCGATCCTCCTGGCGATGCTCACCGCCTGTTGATAAGATATATCTGTCTCCAACTCTCTGGCCATGCTGGATCGGATAGGCGGAATCAGGCCCTCAATAAATCTCCGCACTCTCTCCCGAACCGTGGCTACTAAGGCCGGTGCATGCTTGGCTAGACGGGTGAAACTGATAGCATACTCCGATACTGACAAGGAACCCTGTCGCAACCGCTCAAACTCTGAGCGCCAAGAATCCCTAAGGCTTTGTGGAACAAACTCCCTCAAAAACAGATCTGAAAACTGCGTCCAAGTCAATGAAGCAGACTCCTCTGGATTGTCCAACTCATACGTGCGCCACCAATCATAAGCGGCCCCACGAAACTGAAAAGCGGTGAAGGAAACCCCGCCGGTCTCCACAATCCCCATAGTGCGAATAATACGATGACACTCCTCCAGAAAACCCAATGCATCATTGTAGCCAAACCACTGAACACTAGAGGATCATATTTCTTGAACCTCTCCAATCTACGCCGCTCGTCCTCGGAGGCAGCTGGCCAACCTCCGGGTTGTGCTGGGGCGGCAGGAGGCATAACAAAAATCTCTGGAACCTGTCCCACTGGCACTCGCTGCTCAGGTGTAGCGGCTGCAGGAGTCTGGGCCCCTCCCCCGGCCTGAGATGTAGATGGAGTGAGAGGGAGCAACCCTGCCCACAGTCCCATTGACAGTACCTCTGGGTCTCCGGGAATCGAACCCGCAGCCCATGTCTCAATAAATAATCAATAACTCGGGATCTCCGGGAATCGAACCCGTAGTCCCTACCAATAACTCAGGATCTCGGGAATCGAACCCGTAGTCCCTACCAATAACTCAGGATCTCGGGAATCGAACCCGTAGTCCCTACCAATCACGCCGGGTCTCTGGGAATCGAACCCACAGCCCTGGGTCTCCGGGAATCGAACCCGCAGTCCACATGCACAGCCAATAAAGGGTCTCCGGGAATCGAACCTGCAGTCCACAAGCACAGCCAATAAAGGAATCCACAGAGAGAATAATTATGCTTAACTATAACTTCATCGAAAAATAGTGCCAATAATTATCAAGGAGTTCAAATAAGGCAATTAGGCAACTAAACGGTTAAGTGCTACCTAATCATGCTTTTCTAACCACTACCGGGTAAAAATATCAAATTAACAGCCAAAGACAGGAATATCACTCATCGAACATTTGAAATAAAGTACGTGTTCAACAACCAGCGCATGTACACGCCCGTCACCTCGCGTACAAGGCATTTAAACTATCACATAATATCCTAGGGGTGAAAATTCCCCCACACGAGGTTAGACAAGCCACTTACCTCGACTCCGGTACAAAACCGCTATGAAACAACTCTCTTGCCGCGAATGTCGGCCTCCACGAGTGTAAAATCTGATAAAAATCAATAGAATCATATCAAAATAGGTCAATTGGGCATTACCCAATCAAAACAACTCAAAATACGCCAAAACCCACAAGTTGCCAAAACCCGACTTTCGGTACGCTTATCGAAAAATCACGAAAATTATATATTCGGGTTCCTTATCTCAATACGAGTCTAGGCATATAAAATTTACCAAAATCGGACTCCATTTGCCCACTCAAATCGGAGATTTTCTAACATTTAGGCCTAGGGCTCAAACCCACCTTTAATCTTCCAATTTCGGTGAAATAATCACGGATTTCATGATAAACCAACGAATTAAGGTCAAGAAACTTACCCCCGATGATTTCCCGATGATATCCCAGCGTTTCCCCTTCAAAATCCTCTCTTGGAGCTCAACAATGGCGGTTTTGGTGTGTTAGGCCGCGACCGAAATGTTCTGGACTTAAAGTCACTGCCAGGCCATTTTACTCTACGCGATCGCAGGACTGGGCTTGCGATCGCGATGCACAAAATATGGGCGGCCTAATTTTCCTCTACGCGATCGCGTGACCCTGGACGCGATCGCAGTGAACAACTCAGCAACCCTACGTGATCGCAAACGTACTAACGCGATCGCGAAGAACAAACTCGTCCGGCTCCCCAAACTACCCTACGCGATCGCATACTCCCTCACGCGATCGCACTTCTTCCGATCAATACCCTACACGATCGCATGAAACCTCACGCGATCGCACTAGTTCAACCTCCAGACTTACGCGATCGCAGAGCTCAGGATTTCTCCCTTACGCGATCGCATGGCCATCTCCGCGATCGCGGAGAGCAAAATTGCTCTGCAGTTATTGCAGCAGAACAGCAGTGCCTTTTGGCACAAATTGGTCCGTTTGGACCCCCGAATTCATCCCGAGGCTCCCGGGAACCCAACGAAAACCACCAACATACTCCAAAACACGATATGAACTCGTTCAAATCAAAAAAAACACGTCTAACAACATCAAAACCCATAATTCACATCGAATTATGGCCTAAATTTCTTAAAACTTTCTGAATTGCACATTCGATCTAAAACCCGACCAAACGACGTCCGAATGACCTGAAAATTTGCGGACATATCCAAAATCACATAACGAAGCTGCAAAAATTGTCCGAATTCCATTCCGACCCCGGATCAAAATCTCACCTATCGTTCGGATTCGCCAAAATTTCAATCTTCGGCATTTCAAGCCTAATTGAGCTACGGACCTCCAAAATACATTCCGAACGCGCTCCTAACCCCTAAATCACCTAACGGAGCTAATAGAACCATCGGATTTCCGTTCCGAGATTGTCTTAACACTGTTCCGGCTACGGACCATTTTCTAGCTTTAAAGCTCTCATTTAGGGACTAAGTGTCCCAAAATGCTCCAAATTTCAGAACCGACTCTCCCGGCAAACCACAATAGCAGAAATGAACTTAGGGGAACAGTTAAATTAGGGATTAGGGCGTAATTTTCTAAAACGACCGGTCGGGTCGTTACAAATATCATGTTAGCTCACAGTAAAAATGTTATTAAGACCTTGTTCAAGTTTTTCATAACCTTATAAGAATGCTGAATAGCAAAATAACATTTAAAACCTTAAATTTAGAATAAAATATGCACAATGTTATCAAGACAGTGATACCAATCCCTGAAGGATTCAAATAATTGGCACGAAGCCCAAACATGATAATTAGTCCAATTCATTTCAACAATTAGGTGTTATTATTTATTACACGGGACGGACCAAGTCACAATCCCCAATGGTGCTCTACCCCACGCCCGTTATCCGGCATGCAAGTCACCCCGACACAGCACTAAGATGTGCAAGTCCGGGGTTTACTAACCCTTAGGACATCATTTACAAGTATTACCCACCTCAAACCGACGAAAACTCATGCCCGCGATTCCTTAGCTCCTCGAACCGGCATCCATGCACGTCAAAACTAGCACAAATCAGCACCAATATATCAAAATAGGCTAATGGAACATAACCCAATCGAAAGAACTTGAAAAATATTAAAAATCACGAAATTGGCAAAACCCGAGCCCCGGGCCCACATCTCAAAAATTTTGAAATTCATATTTCCAGAATCCTCGTCTCGCCACGAGTCCGTACATATAAAATTTACCAAAATCGGAGTTCGATTGGCCTTCCAAATTTTCGTTTTCAATTTCTAGGCCACAATCCTTCACAATTTCTACCCAAATTCATGAAGATTGATGTTAATTCTACCATAAAATGATGTTTTTGAGTCAAGAAACTTACCTCCGATGAATACCCGATAATTTCCCAGCGTTTTCCCGTGATTTCTTCTCTCTAGGGCTCAAAATTGTGTTTTGGGTGAATGAACCCGTGAGCCTTCTGTTCTGTGATTTTAATTTCACTGCCAGGAAACTTTATTCTACGCGTTCGCGATGCCCCTCACGCGAACGCGATGTCTTGCTCCATTCCTTCATCGCGAACGCGACCCACAGTCACGCGTCCGCGAAGGCCATTCCGCCAGCCTCCAAATTTTCCTCTACGCGAACGCGTGGATTTGCCTATTCCTCCTTCGCGAACGCGGCCTTCTCCCATGCGAACGCGATGCATTCCAAATGCCTCTTACGCGAACGCGACATGTGACCTCGTGAACGCGATGGCCAACTGGCCCCAACCTACGCGAACGCGGCATTGCCTTCGCGAACGCGAAGGCTTAGCCTTCTGCACAGTTTCTGCAACTTTTCAGCAGATTTTTCCATATTCCAAAATGCCGGATGATGGTCCGGATTCACCCCGAGGCCCCCGGGACCCCAACGAAAACCACCAACATACTCCAAAACACGATACGAACTTGTTTCAATCATAAAAACACCATCCTAAACATCAAAATCACCAATTACACACGGATTCAAGCTTAAGTTTATTAAAACTTTCCGAATTAGACATTCGATCAAAAACCCGATCAAACGACGTCCGAATGACCTAAAAATTTCCAAACATATCCAAAATCACATAATGAAATTATAGGAATTGTCGGAATTCCATTCCGACCCCCGGATCAAAATCTCACCTACCGTCCGGTTTTCGCCAAAATTCAACCTTCGCCAATTCAAGCCTAAAACTACATCGGACCTCCAAATTCAATTCCGATTGCTCTCCTAAGTCATAAATGATCCCCCGAAACTAGTCAAATCATCAGAATCCGATTCCGAGCACTCTAACTCAATAGTCAACTCTAGGTTGACTATCCATATTCAAGCTTCTTTCAAAAATGCTATTTGCTTCGTTTTCAATCCAATTCACTCCTAACTCACCCGATAGACCCTAACACTGATATAAAATCATAAAACATGTAATTGAAACATAACGGGGGAGGGGGGGTAATTCCCGTAACGGTGGGTCGGGTCGTTACATTCTTCCCAACTTAAACAATCGCTCATCCTCGAGCGTACCCAGAGTTGTACTGGAAGCAATTCCATAGCTGAAAGACCTTACCAAGCATATATTCGGGCGATCATATGTCACCGTATCTCACATAAGTCCGACAACACCATATAGCTGAAATTTCTCACTCCAACTTAACCATAAACCACATTGCATTTTCTGAAATCATATGCCAAATGCTAATCCCATGCATATACTCAGGATACACACGATCCAACTGTAATAGTCTATACTCGCCACCCCGGTGAGATCATATGATGTATCAAACAACCCAATCACTCGAGACAATAATCCCTAATCACAACAATTTCCCACGATAACCAAATACCAACCGAAAAACCTTTTTTATTAGATAGAGTCTTATTCCAACACCTTCATATCCTGCCAACGGCAACCGCACACGCGATATATCGAACCCATCTCTCAGGTCAACCATTCATGAATCCATGTAACGACCCGGCCGGTCGTTTTAGAAAATTACACCCCAATCCCCAATTTAATTGTTCCCCTAAGTTCTTTTCTGCTATCGTGGTTTGCCGGGAGAGTCGGTTCTGAAATTTGGAGCATTTTGGGACACTTAGTCCCTAAATGAGAGCTTTAAGGTTAGAAAATGGTCAGCAACCGGAACAATGTTAAGACGACCTCGGAACGGAAATCCGATGGTTCCATTAGCTCCGTTAGGTGATTTCGGGGTTGGGAGCACGTCCGGAATGTATTTTGGAGGTCCGTAGCTCAATTAGGCTTGAAATGCCGAAGTTTGAAATTTTGGCGAATCCGAACGATAGGTGAGATTTTGATCCGGGGTCGGAATGGAATTCCGACAATTTCTGTAGCTTTGTTATGTGATTTTGGATATGTCCGCAAATTTTCAGGTCATTCGGATGTCGTTTGGTCGGGTTTTTGATCGAATGTGCAATTCGGAAAGTTTTAAAAAAATTAGGCTTGAATTCGATGTGAATTACGGATTTTGATGTTGTTAGACGTGTTTTTATGATTGGAATAAGTTTGTATCATGTTTTGGAGTAGGTTGGTGGTTTTCGTTGGGATCCCGGGGGCCTCGGGATGAATCCGGACCACCATCCGGGCAATTTTGAAGCATGAAAACTGCAGAAAAATGCAGCAGAACTTTGGTCATCGCGTTCGCGTGGCAGGGCTCCCGTTCGCGAAGGGTCAACTACAAGGGGCATCGCATTTGCGAAGGTTAAGCCGCATTCGCGTAAGGTCAGTTGATAGACCATCGCGTTCGCGATGGCCAGGTCGCGTTCGCGTAGGTATATTTTCGAGAGGCATCGCGTTCGCGATGGGCAGGCCGCGAACGCGTAGTTCAAATTTTGGAGGCTGGAACTTTTCTTCAACGCGAACGCGTGATTTGTGTCGCGTTCACGAAGGGTCTTGTTGGCAATGCATCGCGTTCGCGATGGTGAGGACGCGAACGCGAAGGGTAAAACTTCAGTCAGGAAATGTTAAAACCAGAACAGTCAACCCGCTACCCCCATACACAAAAACGCCATTTTTGAGCTCCAAGAGAGGAAATTGACGGGGAAACGCTGGGATATCATCGGGAAATCATCGGGGGTAAGTTTCTTGATCTTAATTCGTTAGTTTATCATGAAATCCGTGATTATTTCACTGAAAATGGAAGATTAAAGGTGGGTTTGAACCCTAGGCCTAAAATTTAGGAAATCTTTGATTTGAATGGGCAAACGGAGTCCGATTTCGATAAATTTTATATGCACGGATTCGTATTGAGATAAGGAACCCGAATATATAATTTTCGTGATTTTTTGATAAGCGTACCGGAAGTCGGGTTTTGGCAACTTGTGGATTTTGGTGTATTTTGAGTTGTTTTGATTGGGTAATGCCCAATTGGCCTATTTTGATGTGATTTTATTGATTTTTATCAGATACTACACCTGTGGAGTCTGACATTCACGGCAAGAGGGTTATTTCTTAGCGGTTTTGTACCGGAGTCGAGGTAAGTGGCTTGTCTAACCTCGTGTGAGGGAATTTTCACCCCTAGGATATTATGTGATAGTTTAGATGCCTTGTACGCGAGGTGACGGGCGTGTACATGCGCTAGTTGTTGAACACATACTTTATTTAAAATGTCCGATGAGTGATATTCCTGTTTTTAGTTGTTAATTTGATATTTTACCCGGTAGTAGTTAGAAAAGCATGATTAGGTAGTACTTAACTGTTTAGTGGCCTAATTGTCTTATTCGAACTTCTTGATAATTATTGGCACTATTTTTCGGTGAAGTTATAGTTAAGCATAATTTATTCTTTCTCTGTATTCCTTTATTTGCTGTGCTTGTGGACTGCGGGTTTAATTCCCGGAGACCCAGGGCTGTGGGTTCGATTCCCAGAGACCCGGAGTGATATTGGTAGGGACTGCGGGTTCGATTCCCGAGATCCTGAGTTATTGGTAGGAACTGCGGGTTCGATTCCCGAGATCTTGAATGATTGGTAGAGACTGCGGGTTCGATTCCCGAGATCCTGAGTTATTTGTAGGGACTGCAGGTTCGATTCCCGTGATCCTGAGTTACTTGTAGGGACTGCGGGTTCGATTCCCGGAGATCCTGAGTTATTGATTATTTATTGAGACATGGGCTGCGTGTTCGATTCCCGGAGACCCAGAGGTACTGTCAATGGGATTGTGGGTTCGATTCCCACAAGTCCTGGACTTGTTAATTGAGTTTGTTACTTGTTGTTAGTTTTAATTGTAGACGGTTGCATTAATCATTTATTGTTGTTATTTTGGAATAATTATCATTTAAACTGCTTATTATTGTTACTATCATATTTGTAATTGTTTTCTCTCAGTAGGGCCCTGACCTTCCTCGTCACTACTCCATCGAGGTTAGGCTTGGCACTTACTGAGTACCGCCGTGGTGTACTCATGCTACTCTTCTGCACACTTTTGTTGTGCAGATCCAGGTACATCGGGACATGCTCATATTAGGTGATTCAGCAGCATTTTGGGAGACCTCGAGGTATGATCCGCTACGTCCGCAGATCCGGAGGCCTTCCTTCTATTCTGATAGTATTAGTAGATGTTTTCTCTCATGTCTTTGTTAGATACTCTTCACACATAGAGCCACAGTTGTATACTCTCTTTTAGTCTGTGTTGCCCGTGGGATTCCGGGTCTTGGTAGTGTTTTATACGGTGTGTTGACGAGTGTATGTGCCAAGCGGCACGGATTACATTCCTATTTATATTGTTTTTCCACTATTTCTTTTTTAAAGTTCATAGACTTGTATATTCCGCAACGTGTTAGGCTTACCTAGTCATGGGGACTGGGTACCGTCATGACACACGATTGGTGAACTAGGGTCGTGACAATCCATTTCCCTTTTAATTGATACTACAACAGAATTCGGAGCCAAATCTCGGTATTAACTTTCTAACCAACTCAAATCACATATACTCACACTCATTATTGGCTTCAACGATCATTTCGATTATAACACACTGCACTGGTGATATGACACCTCAGCACCGGCCTAAGCCACGATGAGCTGTGACGACCCGGCCCGTCGTCACGGTAATTACCACCCCGTTATGTTGTAAATACATGTTTTATGATTTTATATCAGTGTTAAAGCCTATCGGGTGAGTTAGGAGCGAATTGGATTGAAAATGAGGCATATAGCCTTTGTGAAGGAACCTTGAATATGAAAAGTCAACCAAGAGTTGACTATTGAGTTAGAGTGCTCGGAATCGGATTCTGATGATTCGGTTAGTTCCGGAAGGTGATTTGTGACTTAGGGGAGCAATCGGAATTGAATTTGGAGGCCCGGTGCAGAAATAGGCTTGAATTGGCTAAGGTTGAATTTTGGCGAAATCCGAACGGTAGGTGATATTTTGATCCGGGGGTCGGAATGGAATTCCGACAGTGGCAGTAGCTTCGTTAGGTGATTTTGGATGTGCCTGCAAAATTTCAGGTCATTCGGACGTCGTTTGGTCGGGTTTTTGATTGAATGTGTAATTTGGAATGTTTTAAGGAAATTAGGCTTGAATTCGATGCGAATTATGAGTTTTGATGTTGTTAGACGTGTTTTGAGGATTGGAGCAAGTTCGAATAAGGTATTAAGATGTGTTGGTATGTTTGGATGAGGTCCCGGGGCCTCGGGGTGTTTTCGGATGGTTAAACGGGAGAAAATTGTGGAAAAATTGCAGGTTGGGATCCTGCTTCTGTTGTTTCCGCTCCTGCGGAATATTGGACGCATGAGCGAGTCCGCAGAAGCGGATAAGGGAGCGCAGAAGCGCTGGGATCGCGGAAGCGGAAAGGAGCCCGCAGGTGCGGCACCGCTGAAGCGGATATTGAGCCGCAGAAGCGGCCAAGGGCTAAGGGGGAAGTATCGCAGAAGCGGAAGGCTAGCCGCTTAGGCGAGTCCGCAGAAGCGGACACTTAGCCGCAGAAGCGGAAATTTCCGCAGGAGCGGTCGAGGCTTCGTAGAAGCGGACGCGCAGAGGCGGTCCGTATGTCGCAGAAGCGGAAATGGCCGGCTAGGCCTGGAACCGCCGAAGCGACCCTTTGGTCGCGGATACGGAAGCGTAGAAGCGGAAAATGTTCCGCAGAAGCGAAAATCGCTGTAAGTAAGTGTATCAGAAGTTAGAAAAATTTCAGAAACATTCTAACATTTGGGGGTCTCGGCTTAAGGGCGAATTTGGGCGATTTTGAGGAGGAAATCAAGGGAAATCATCAGGTAATCAACTATGAACTCATATTATGATTAGTATTGATAATATCATGCAATTATATCATGAAAATGGAGGAATTTGGGGTAATTATGGAGGATTTAGCCCTAGTCTTGGATTTTAGAAAATCAAGGTTTTGAAGGGGCAAATGGAGTCCGAATTTGGTAAAATTGATATGCTTAGACTCGTATTGAGATGAGGGTTCCGAATAAGTGACTTTCGTGATTTTTCGATAAGCGTACCGGAAGTCGGGTTTTGACAACTTTGGGAATTTTGATGTAAATTGAGTTATATTGATTGGGTGTCGTCCCATTGGCCTAATTTGTTGTGTTTCTACTGTATTTGATCAGATTCTACACGTGCGGAGCTTGATTCTCGTGGCAAGGGCATTGCGGAATAGTCGTCGCGCCGTATTGAGGTGAGTAATAGATGTGGGTGATGACCAGCGGGTTCGAAACCCCGGTATACCACTTTGTGACGCTCTATAGCGGCGAGACACGCACACTCTTGAGAGTGCGGGGTCGATCATGAACTGGAGACTATATATATTAGTCCAACCTGTTGATACTGTATTATTGGCTATCCTAGAGCCGTCGAACCTCCTTCTCGGATGGTTGCATATATATATATTGTGAGAATGGCCACTCTTGAGCCGAGGAACCCCCTTCTTGGGCGGTTGAGTATACATGTGGGCCGTGAGCCAGTTATTGGATCCCGCGAGGATCGTTATCATTGTCTTATCACATAGACATGCTAGTTTACTACTAGTCCGCAGCTATTTTTGTTATTATGCTAATTCCAATCTCTGGAACTTGGTATTACTGTTTTCCAACCGAAAAATGATAAAAGAGTTTTCAAAAACTACTTTTGAGCCTGCGAGGCTGTATTTGCATATTAGCTGACTAGTAGTGGATCGGGCTGCACGCCGCAGCGAGGTATATGTTGGATCGGACTGCGCGCCGCAGGGATATCTCTATGAGATGTGCTTGGGCTGTAGGAGCCCCTCCGGAGTCTGAACCCCCACAGTGAGCACGGGTACCCAAAATTGGAGTCGGGCTACACGCCGTAGCGGTCATATCATGCATTGCATTGCATTTAGCTACATCTGCTAGCTGTTATGCTATTTATTGGTATTTGTTGGAACAGGTAAAATGAAGATTGAGTCTATGACAGGGTAGCTGATTATAGCTTTACATAGTGTTTTATTGCGGATTTCTTATCTGCGCTGTCTTACCCTTGTTTATTACCACTGAGTCTGGCAGTACTCATTTTACTCCCCGCACCTTGTGTGCAGATCCAGGTACCTCTCAGCAGTGATCCAGTAGCTGTGCGAGGCGACGTTTGTGGATATTCGAGGTAGCTGCAGAGTCCGCAGGACCCGATATTCCTTCCTACTGTCTTTTGATTTTGTATTGACATTTCTTTCCGCACTTGGTATTCTTGTAAACCTTTTTATACTCATGTTCAGTAGAGGCTCATGACTCTTGACCCTTGGTCTATGGGAGTTAATGTATTATGGGACTTGGTTCCCCGTTTTCCGTATATGTATCACTATTATTTTGTGAATTAATATGCCTAAATGGGTTAAAGTGAGCTTCTAGCTCCGTGGTTGATATTGATTGGTCAGGGGCTGGCTTAGCAATGTGTCGGGCGCCATCACGACCGGATTTGGGGTCGTGACAAGTTGGTATCGAGCCTAGGTTTACTAGGCCTCGCGAGTCTTGAGCCGGTTAGTAGAGTCTCGTGGATCGGCACGGGGACGCCCGTACCTATCCTCGGGAGGTCGCGAACCTTTAGAAAACTTCACTTTTCTTGAACTCGTCGTGCGATCTTGTTGTTCCGAAAACCGAACTTCTATATTCTATTCTCTCGCAGATGGCGAGAACGCGAGCATCGGGACGAGGTGGACGACCTCCATTGCCACCGTTAGAGGCCGTGGGCGCGGTCGTACTAGAGCAGAGGTAGGGGCCGAGGCAGTGCCGACCGACCCGCCCGTTGTACCGCTCGAGAGCAGCCCCGGTGGTCGAAGCTCCGGCAGTCCCGGCTCAGTGCCGGACTATATCTATTGCTATTCCCCGGTCTTCGGAGACTCTTGCCCGGATATTATCGGCGTGTTCCGGCTTGGCTCGGGTAGTTTCGGCTCATCGCTACCGTAGCGACATCTCAGTCAGGGGGTGGTCAACGGACCCCTGCAGCTCGCACACCGAAGCCGGTTGTTCAGGGACTTCAGACGCCAGAGGCAGTCCCCGCTCAGGTGGTTGCACCGGTTATTCCTCCAGCTGCACCAGCTCCAGCTCCAGAGCATATGGTTCAAGTTATGCCCGAGGACGAGCAGCGTCGTCTTGAGAGGTTTGGTAGACTTCAGCCACCCCATTTCAGTGGCGTTGAGGGCGAGGATGCCCAGGGTTTCTAGGATAAGTGTCAGAAGATGCTGCGTACGGCTGGTATTCTTGAGTCCAGCGGAGTTTCATTTTCTACATTTCAGTTCACTGGTCCCGCATTTCATTGGTGGGAGGAGTTTGAGAGGCGTAGGCCTGCAAGAGCGGCACCTCTCACATGGCAGCACTTCTCTACTCTCTTTCTAGAGAAATATGTACCTCAGTCTCGTCGCGAGGAGCTACGTCGCCAGTTCGAGTGGTTGATTCAGGGCGACATGTCTGTGACCGAGTATGAGCTTAGATTCACTCAGTTGGCTAGGCATGCCACATGGATGATCCCCACTGAGAGGGAGAGGATCAGGAGGTTCATCGATGGCCTCAACTACTCTATCCGTATTCTTATGACCAGCGAGCGAGTTCTATCATCATCGTTTGAGCAAGTAGCTGATATGGCACGCTCCATTGAGGCGGATCGTCGTCGAGAGAGAGAGGAGCGGGAGGCCAAGAGGCCTCGTGGTTCTGGCAGTTTCAGTGGTGCTCCATCTAGAGGGCATTCCCAGCAGAGCAGAGGTCGCTCATCTAGACCTTCTCATTCAGGCCGCCCGGAGCAGAGCGGAGGTTCTTATGGTCGTGGTCGACAGGGGTTTCAGCAGGGTCAGTCATCGCTTAGTGCCCTTCCAGCCCAGGGTGCAGCACCTACTTCATCAGCCCAGGGTTCTTCTGCGGTGAGGGGTTCCCTTCAGTCCCCTTCTCCAGCACCAGGTGCATGTTATGAGTGTGGTGAGTTTGGCCACATGAGGAGACAGTGCCCTCGACTCCGTAGGGACAGGACTCAGCAGAGGGATCAGCCCTCATCTTCAGCACCATCTCAGTCTAGTAGAGGTGGAGGTCGGTCTTCTCGTGGTCGCCCCAGGGGCGAGGAGAGATCTGGTGGAGGCCAGGCACGTTTCTATGCACTTCCTGACAGGCGTGATGCAGTTGCCTCCGATGCAGTGATTACAGGTATCATTTCTGTCTGTCACAGAGATGCCTCTGTTCTATTTGATCCAGGGTCCACATATTCTTACGTGTCCTCTTATTTTGCACATCATTTGGGTGCGACTCGTGGTAGTTCATGTATCCACCCCCGTGGGTGATACGATTGTCATGGATCATGTCTATAGATCCTGTGTTATTTCTATTGGGGGTCTGGAGACCCAGGCAGATTTGTTATTGTTGGGTATGGTGGACTTTGATGTTATATTGGGTATGGACTGGTTGTCTCCATACCATGCTATATTGGACTGTCATGCTAAGACAGTTACGTTGGCCATTCTTGGTATTTCTCGGATTGAGTGGCGGGGTTCGACCGATTTCGTCCCTAGCCGTGTTATTTCGTTCCTAAAAGCTCAGAAGATGGTTGAAAAAGGGTGTTTATCGTACTTAGCTTTTGTGAGAGATGTGGGAGCCGAGTCTCCTAGCATTGATTCTGTACCCGTTGTGAGGGACTTCCCAGATGTATTCCCCTTAGACCTGCCGGGCATGCCGCCGAACAGGGATATTGATTTTGGCATTGACTTGGTGCCGGGCACTCAGCCTATATCCATTCCTCCTTATCGGATGGCACCAGCTGAGTTGAAAGAACTGAAAGAGCAGCTTCAAGAGCTTCTGGATAAGGGTTTCATCCGCCCTAGTGTGTCCCCGTGGGGTGCACCAGTGTTGTTTGTTAAAAAGAAAGATGGTTCCATGCGGATGTGTATTGACTATAGGCAATTGAACAAGGTAACAGTAAAGAACAAGTACCCTCTACCGCGCATAGATGATTTGTTTGATCAGTTATAGGGTGCGAGGGTGTTTTCTAAGATTGATCTTCGTTCGGCTACCATCAGCTGAAGATTAGAGAGTCTGACATTATGAAGACTGCATTCCGGACCAGATATGGACATTATGAGTTCCTTGTGATGTCGTTTGGGCTGACCAACGCCCCAGCAGCATTTATGCATCTGATGAACAGTGTATTCAGGCCGTATCTCGATTCATTTGTGATCGTATTCATTGATGACATTCTAGTCTACTCTCGTAGCCAGGAGGAACATGCTCGGCACTTGAGTATTGTGTTGCAGAGATTGAGAGAGGAGAAGCTGTATGCCAAGTTCTCCAAATGTGAGTTCTGGCTTGAGTCCGTGGCATTCTTAGGGCACGTGGTGTCCTGTGATGGTATTCATGTAGATCCGAGGAAGGTCGAGGCAGTGCAGAGTTGGCCCAGACCGACCTCAGTTACTGAGATCCGTAGCTTTCTGGGATTGGCGGGGTATTATCGCCGATTCGTTCAGGGGTTCTCTTCTATTGCTTCACCCTTGACTAGATTGACTCAGAAGGGTGTTCCTTTCTTATGGTCCGAGGAGTGCGAGGAGAGCTTTCAGAAGATCAAGACAGCACTGACCACAGCACCGGCCTTGATTCTACCGACAGCTTCAGATTCTTATACTGTATATTGTGATGCCTCATGAGTGGGCATTGGTTGTGTGTTGATGCAGGAGGGTAGGGTCATTGCTTATGCTTCTCGTCAGTTGAAGCCCCACGAGAAAAACTACCCTGTTCACGATTTGGAGTTAGCTGCTATTGTTCATGCCTTGAAGATTTGGAGGCATTACCTATACGGTGTATCTTGTGATGTATATACAACCACCGTAGCCTTCAACATTTGTTTAAGCAGAAAGATCTAAATTTGAGGCAACGGAGATGGCTTGAATTGCTTAAAGACTATGATATTACTATCTTGTACCATCCCGGGAAAGCCAATGTAGTGGTTGATGCATTGAGCCGGAAGGCTATTAGTATGGGCAGTTTGGCGTATATTCCAGTTGGGGAGAGACCCCTAGCAGTTGATGTTCAGGCGTTAGCTAATCGGATGGTAAGGCTGGATATTTCTGAGCCCAATCGGGTGATGGCTTATGTAGTAGCTCGTTCTTCTTTATATGATCGTATTCGAGAGCGCCAGTATGATGATCCACACTTACTTGTCCTTAAGGACGAGTTCAGCATGATGATGCTAGGGATGTCACTATTGATAGTGATGGTGTGTTACGGATGCAGGACCGGATATGCGTGCCCAATGTTGACGGCCTTCGTGAATTGATATTGGAGGAAGCCCATAGCTCGCGGTATTATATTCATCCAGGAGCCGCGAAGATGTACCAGGATTTGAAGCAACATTACTGGTGGAGAAAGATGAAGAAAGATATTGTGAGCCATGTGGCTCGGTGTCTAAACTCTCAGCAGGTCAAGTATGAGCATCAGAGACCTGGTGGTGTATTCCACCGTATTGATATTCCGGAGTGGAAGTGGGAAAGAATAACTATGGACTTTGTTAGTAGACTCCCTCGGACAGCGAGGAAGTTTGATTCAGTTTGGGTGGTGGTGGATAGGTTGACTAAGTCAGCTCACTTCATCCCGGTGTGTACTACCTATACCTCGGAGCGGTTGGCAGAGATATTCATCCGTGAGATAGTGAGATTGCATGGAGTTCCTATTTCCATTATATCAGACAGAGGTACCCAGTTCACATCTCAGTTCTAGGAGGACATTTCAGCGAGAGTTGGGTTCACAGGTAGAGTTGAGCACAGCATTTCATCCACAGACGGATGGGCAGTCTGAGCGTACTATTCAGATATTGGAAGACATGTTGCGTGCTTGTGTCATTGATTTTGGTGGTTCATGGGCTGATTATTTGCCTTTGGCGGAGTTTGCTTATAATAATAGCTATCAGTCCAGCATTCAGATGGCGCCGTATGAAGCTTTATATGGGAGGCGATGTAGGTCTCCAGTTGGTTGGTTCGAGCCCGGCGAGGCTAGGTTGTTAGGGACAGAGTTAGTCCAAGATGCCTTAGATAAGGTGAAGGTGATTCAGAAGAGACTTCGCACAGCTCAGTCGCGTCAGAAGAGTTATGCAGACCGGAAGGTCCGAGATGTGTCTTATTCAGTTGGTGAGAAGGTGTTGCTGAAAGTTTCGCCTATGAAGGGTGTTATGAGGTTTGGAAAGAAAGGGAAGTTGAGCCCAAGGTTTATTGGACCTTTTGAGGTGCTTAGGAAAGTTGGGGAGGTGGCTTATATGCTTGCTTTGCCACCCAGGTTTGTCGGGAGTTCACCCGGTGTTCCATGTATCTATGCTCCGGAAGTATGTCGGAGACCCGTCTCATGTGTTGGACTTCGGCACGATACAGCTAGATGAGGATTTGACTTATGATGTGGAACCAATAGCCATTTTGGGTCGACAGGTTCGTAAACTGAGATCCAAGGATATAGCTTCAGTGAAAGTGCAGTGGAGAGGTCGTCCTGTGGAGGAAGCAACTTGGGAGACCGAGCAGGAAATGCGGAGCAGATATCCACACTTATTTGATGCTCTAGGTATGTTTCTTAACCCGCTCGCGGACGAGCGTTTGTTTAAGAGGGGGAGAATGTGACGACCCGGCCCGTCGTCACGGTAATTACCACCCCGTTATGTTGTAAATACATGTTTTATGATTTTATATCAGTGTTAAAGCCTATCGGGTGAGTTAGGAGCGAATTGGATTGAAAATGAGGCATATAGCCTTTGTGAAGGAACCTTGAATATGAAAAGTCAACCAAGAGTTGACTATTGAGTTAGAGTGCTCGGAATCGGATTCTGATGATTCGGATAGTTCCGGGAGGTGATTTGTGACTTAGGGGAGCGATCGGAATTGAATTTGGAGGCCCGGTGTAGAAATAGGCTTGAATTGGCTAAGGTTGAATTTTGGCGAAATCCGAACGGTAGGTGATATTTTGATCCGGGAGTCGGAATGGAATTCCGACAGTGGCAGTAGCTTCGTTAGGTGATTTTGGATGTGCCTGCAAAATTTCAGGTCATTCGGACGTCGTTTGGTCGGGTTTTTGATTGAATGTGTAATTTGGAATGTTTTAAGGAAATTAGGCTTGAATTCGATGCGAATTATGAGTTTTGATGTTGTTAGACGTGTTTTGAGGATTGGAGCAAGTTCGAATAAGGTATTAAGATGTGTTGGTATGTTTGGATGAGGTCCCGGGGCCTCGGGGTGTTTTCGGATGGTTAAACGGAAGAAAATCATGGAAATTGCAGGTTGGGATCCTGTTTCTGTTGTTTCCGCTCCTGCGGAATTATGGGCGCAGGAGCGTGTCCGCAGAAGCGGATAAGGGAGCGCAGAAGCGCTGGGATCGCGGAAGCGGAAAGGAGCCCGCAGGTGCGGCACCGCTGAAGCGGATATTGAGCCGCAGAAGCGGCCAAGGGCTAAGGGGGAAGTATCGCAGAAGCGGAAGGCTAGCCGCTTAGGCGAGTCCGCAGAAGCGGACACCTAGCCGCAGAAGCGGAAATTTCCGCAGGAGCGGTCGAGGCTTCGCAGAAGCGGACGCGCAGAGGCGGTCCGTATGTCGCAGAAGCGGAAATGGCCGGCTAGGCCTGGAACCGCAGAAGCGACCCTTTGGTCGCGGATACGGGAGCGTAGAAGCGGAAAATGTTCCGCAGAAGCGAAAATCGCTGTAAGTAAGTGTATCAGAAGTTAGAAAAATTTCAGAAACATTCTAACATTTGGGGGTCTCGGCTTAAGGGCGATTTTGGGCGATTTTGAGGAGGAAATCAAGGGAAATCATCAGGTAATCAACTATGAACTCATATTATGATTAGTATTGATAATATCATGCAATTATATCATGAAAATGGAGGAATTTGGGGTAATTATGGAGGATTTAGCCCTAGTCTTGGATTTTAGAAAATCAAGGTTTTGAAGGGGCAAATGGAGTCCGAATTTGGTAAAATTGATATGCTTAGACTCGTATTGAGATGAGGGTTCCGAATAAGTGACTTTCGTGATTTTTCGATAAGCGTACCGGAAGTCGGGTTTTGACAACTTTGGGAATTTTGATGTAAATTGAGTTATATTGATTGGGTGTCGTCCCATTGGCCTAATTTGTTGTGTTTCTACTGTATTTGATCAGATTCTACACGTGCGGAGCTTGATTCTCGTGGCAAGGGCATTGCGGAATAGTCGTCGCGCCGTATTGAGGTGAGTAATAGATGTGGGTGATGACCAGCGGGTTCGAAACCCCGGTATACCACTTTGTGACGCTGTATAGCGGCGAGACACGCACACTCTTGAGAGTGCGGGGTCGATCATGAATTGGAGACTATATATATTAGTCCAACCTGTTGATACTGTATTATTGGCTATCCTAGAGCCGTCGAACCTCCTTCTCGGATGGTTGCATATATATATATTGTGAGAATGGCCACTCTTGAGCCGAGGAACCCCCTTCTTGGGCGGTTGAGTATACATGTGGGCCGTGAGCCACTTATTGGATCCCGCGAGGATCGTTATCATTGTCTTATCACATAGACATGCTAGTTTACTACTAGTCCGCAGCTATTTTTGTTATTATGCTAATTCCAATCTCTGGAACTTGGTATTACTGTTTTCCAACCGAAAAATGATAAAAGAGTTTTCAAAAACTACTTTTGAGCCTGCGAGGCTGTATTTGCATATTAGCTGACTAGTAGTGGATCGGGCTGCGCGCCGCAGCAGGATATATGTTGGATCGGACTGCACGCCGCAGGAATATCTCTATGAGATGTGCTTGGGCTGTAGGAGCCCCTCCGGAGTCCGAACCCCCACAGTGAGCACGGGTACCCAAAATTGGAGTCGGGCTACACGCCGTAGCGGTCATATCATGCATTGCATTGCATTTAGCTACATCTCCTAGCTGTTATGCTATTTATTGGTATTTGTTGGAACAGGTACAGTGAAGATTGATTCTATGACAGGGTAGCTGATTATAGCTTTACATAGTGCTTTATTGCGGATTTCTTATCTGCGCTGTCTTACCCTTGTTTATTACCACTGAGTCTGGCAGTACTCATTTTACTCCCTGCACCTTGTGTGCAGATCCAGGTACCTCTCAACAGTGATCCAGTAGCCGTGCGAGGCGACGTTTGTGGATATTCGAGGTAGCTGCAGAGTCCGCAGGACCCGATATTCCTTCCTACTGTCTTTTGATTTTGTATTGACATTTCTTTCCGCACTTGGTATTCTTGTAAACCTTTTTATACTCATGTTCAGTAGAGGCTCATGACTCTTGACCCTTGGTCTATGGGAGTTAATGTATTATGGGACTTGGTTCCCCGTTTTCAGTATATGTATCACTATTATTTTGTGAATTAATATGCCTAAATGGGTTAAAGTGAGCTTCTAGCTCCGTGGTTGATATTGATTGGTCAGGCTGGCTTAGCAATGTGCTGGGCGCCATCACGACCGGATTTGGGGTCGTGACATGAGCACAACATGAGCTCCAATAGAAACGTTTGAACACACTCGAATCATGACAGCTCAAATCATGACAACTGTCTCCAGCAAAAGAGCTGCAATTCAATCCCTCTGTGCCATCATAATATAGAACTGAGATCGCGTCTCGCATTATAGAAATAGAGTACCCGAATCCTCCTCGAGAGGTCATAACATCACGTGGTCTTGCCACGGTTCGTGATTCTATCCCAACATTATTAATCATGAAGCACCTCAAGCCACCAAGCTCAAAACGGTTAGCCACGCACATATTTAGGTCTTGAACCCAAGCAATCAACCTCACCCACGGTGAAACAATTAACGTATGCTATCAAATCCTGAAAGGACACAACCGATGTGTCATTCACCAAGCGATACTAAAAAACGGACTTTTATAGCTCCGATTAGCTCTGTTATAGGTCGTTTAGATTGATTAGTTACTAACTGTGTTGGTAATTGATTAGATTTTTTATTTCATTGTTGGTTAAATGCTAAATTATAATTTTCTTTAGCTAAAGTTTTTAATAACAGTAATTTTTCTATATTTTTATTTAATGACTCTATGTGTGTGATTTTTTTAGTTTGCATATAATTATCTAAATCATTTTTCATATTTTGTTCGGTTTTAGCTATTTCAAGCATAGTTTCTGTCCAATAATTTAAATATTCGTAATTTATCATATCTTAGTATGTTTCGGGTCATGAATCCCATGTATTAGTATGGTCATAATTATATACTCTTTCTAGTTCTTCACTATTATATACTTCTTCTAGTTCTGCACTCCATTCTTGGTTTATTATTTTTGTTAAAACTAGATTTTCATATTCTTGAATCTGATTCCAAATATTTTTTCTTATTTCATGTTCGGTTATCTTTCTAAATACATAAAATATTAACATCTTATAATTATCTGCCATCTCGTCTAGTAGGTATGTTATCATTATTTCATGTATCGCTATTATTATTATGATATTCCTCCTAATCTTCTTACTTTACTATCATATTCATCATATAATAATAAGATATAAAGAACAATTTTTCTGGTCACTACCATGGCCCTTTGCACTAATCATTTACCCTAGCAATGTCCTCAACTGCGGTACTCCCCTAAACGGCATATCCTCGCCTCACCGGTTTCCCATTAGGATTGACTTAGCCTGGGTTTAATTTTAGCATACTTCCATGGCAAACTTGCTCAAATTATTCTTTATAACATTATTATAACATGATGAAAGTTATAGTATTATAAGATGATTATCAGGGATATAAGAGTTTAGCTATGCATAATCATAAATTGATATACCTGTTCTTGTAGATTTGTTATTTCTAGCATAGATTCGGATTGGTTTTCCATAGCTTTGAAAAACTTAATATCTTTTCTATTATAAGTATTTGAGATAATTTTAACAAAGATGTAAAGAAGGTTTTTGCTTCCCGTAGAGAAGTCTTATCCTTCTTCTTTTATCTGCTAATCTATTTATATTAGTCCTATAATGCGTTAACCATTTCTTGACGCATTTTTCTACTGTTTCCTTTACATAAAATAATAAAAAGAAATACTAACAATGCTTTAATAATTTACATTATATTCCTATCTAGCTTTTTCTTTTTATCTCGTCGTTGCTTTATCTGCTTAGTGCTCCACTTTATTTTGTCCGGTTTGGTGGATGTTGCTTTCCTATCTTTATGTCACTATCTTGTTTTGTCTTCTTCTTCATTTTTCTTTGCCTAATCTTTGCTTTTGCTGAATTCCATCCGTAGCTTTTCTTTTGGTTGTTACATGTCACTTTTGTCTTCTTTTCCTCTTTAGATCTTTGAAATTGTATTTTAAGGATTTTTGTGTTATTATATTATTTTCATCAATTAGCTCTATTTTTACCTTTATTTTATGTTTTTCCCAACCTTGTAAGGGGTTTTCACTATACAATGGTTCTAGTTTTTCTTGAATTATTTTAATTGTATTTATTGAAAAAATGATTAATTCTATTTTATTAGTATCTTCTTTTTCATTTTCTAATTTTTGTGTTATTTTCTCACTTCTTTTTATCTAATCAGTTGCTTTTCTTTTATTTTTTAGAACTTTTTTTGCTCCTATTTTTTGTTTACATGGTGTTGTAAACCACCAATGTGTTTTAGTTATTACGTGTGGGTATAGTTTATCTAAGAATGACATTCGTAGTAAAATATCTCTTGTGGGTAATTCAAAATTGTATATTTCTTCTATAGTAAGTATTTTATCCCATATTTGTATTTTTATATTTTTTGATTTATGCATAATTATGCTTCCTTCATTATTAAATCCTGTTACTAGTAAGGGTGTTCTAAGTTTTTCCCATTTTTCTTCTGGTAGGCAATTATATCTGCATAAGTTAATTTCTGATCCTGTGTCTATCATAGGTGTGTAGTATCTATTATAGTATCCTTCCACTATTATCTTTGCTAGTATGTGTATCTTCATGATATATTCATATTTTATAGTATATTTCTTTTTATTGTTACTTTCTTATTTTCATAATGTATAATTAATTGTTCATTGTCTAAATTATATGGTTTAACTTTTTCTAGCCATTTTATTCCTAATATAATATTTTTATATCCTTGATATATTTTAAATCTTATTATCATAATTATTCCTCCTATAATTATTTCTTTTTCTGCTATTTCTTCACTAGATATCATTCCTTTAGGTAATTCAGGGTATAATTTTTCACTAGTTAGTATCTCATCTTCTGTGATTAATTCTCTTGTTATATAGTTTTCTTCTTGTCATGTATTTATTAGTATTGGGTATTTTCTTCCGTTCATTACTCCTGTTATGTAATAATGATGAATTTTCATTTCTTCTGGTAATTGCTATATAAGTTTAGGTATTTTATATCATATCTTATCTGATGTGCTCGTTCTATTTGATGATGTTTGTCCTATTTCAAAACTCAATCTTTTTGATGTACTTAATCTTTCTTTTACTATGTCTAAATCTTCTTCTATGTCCAGTTCATTATAACTATACTCATTGTTATCTATAACTATAACTATTCTTTCAAAAGGATTTTCTATCTTTATTTTGTTTATTTTTTTTTTGCCATTATCTTATGTTTGGTTGTTAATATATATAAGTTTTTACATCTTGCTGTAAATATCTTACTACCTGGGGTTAATTCTATTCCTGACATTTTCCAGTATAATACAAGTGATTTATCTATATTTTTATCATTTATTGCTACTGAATAGTTTGCACTAATTATGAACTTAAATTTTTGGTATATCAAATTTTCTCGTACTGCACTTATTATACTTTGTCACGACCCAAACCCCGGTCGTGATGGAGCCCAACACAAATGCTAGGCAAGCCCGACCATATTATCTCTTAAACCAGCTAATTATTAATTCTAATTAATTCAGTTAAGCTCAAACAACAAGTGATCATAGCAAAATGGCAACATAATAGTAAAAGCATACAAAATACGGTCCCAACCATATCGTAGTGTCACGCGTCTGAGCCTCTACAGAATAAGCATCCTAGTACAAACAAGTCTAAACAAGATGGAAGCAACAAATGATAAAGAAGGAGAAAACAGGTTCTGCGGACGCCGGCAGCTACCTCGTAGTCTCCGTAAAAATAGATAAGGATCAGCAGCTACAACTCAATTGCCCTCGGGCACCTGTGAATCTGCACAAAAAGTGCAGGGGAGTGGGGTGAGTATATTTCAACTCAGTGAGTAATAATAATAAATAATAACTGAAAGTAAGAACTCTTGTACTGTCACTAAACAGTTCTAAGGCAAAACCCCCACAAGTAAGTCATCACTACAGTGAGTACTCTGATATCCAGTCCACAACCAACTCAACAAGGTCCCACACCGACCTAATCCTCACTCGTACCGCTACGGTGTACAACCAACTCTATGTATGTAAATGTATACATATGTCCATAATGTATAAGTATTTAAGTATGTATAAGGATATGAATGAGTATACTGCTGCGGCGTGCAGCCCGCTCCAATACATATACCGCTGCGGCGCGCAGCCCGCTCTATGTAACGTCGACGGGCCTCACTGGGGGTGTGTACAGACTTCGGAGGGGCTCCCTAGGCCCAAGCGCTATGCTACTGCGGCGTGCAGTCCGATCCACACATATATTACTGCGGCGTACAGTCCAATCCAATATATATATACATATATTGCTATAATGCTGCGGCGTGCAGCCCGATCCCATAATATCCACCAGCGCTCACTGAGAATGTGTGCAGACTCAGACTCCGAAGGGGCTCCTACAGCCCAAGCACAATGATACTGCGGCGTGCAGTCCGATCCACATGTATGTTACTGCACCGTGTAGTCCGATCCAATATATATAATGCTGCGACGTGCAGCCCGATCCAATATATATATATATATATATATATATATATATATATATATATGTTACTGCAGCATATAGTCCGATCCTATATATAAAATGCTGCGGTGTGCAACCCGATCCAATATAGATATATGTATAATATCTCATAGTGGGTCCTCGACCCTATCTCAGTCGGTATAGACTTGGCCTCTCAGGCCCAATATAACATCTCATAGCGGGTCCTTGACCCTATCTCAGCTGGTATAGACTTGGCCTCTCAGGCCCACTCAGCTAGAACAGGGAATTCCACCCTAGATAGTCTTTCTCAAGGTACACACCTAGTGCAAGCTCATTGTCACGACCCAAATCCAGTCGTGATGGCGCCCAACAATCATGCTAGGCCAACCAGACCATCAATTACTTATCACTTCGAATACCAGTCCCAAATGGACATCCCAAGAAGGATATATGAGTTAAAGAACTCCAATAATAATAATAATGAACAACATACGGAGAAGTGCGAAAATAACTGACACTCCCAAAGATCTAGAGTCACAAGTCTAGAGCCTCTAACAAACCAACAAGAATTGGGAATACTGTATAGAAATACTCAAGTCTGAATACAAAATAACAATTGGAAAGAGGAGGAGTAGCTAGGTTCTGCGGACGTCGGCAGCTACCTCTGCAACTCGGTATGACTCTGAAACCGCTGGAAATGCATGTCTACTGCTCCTGAGTACCTGAGTCTGCACATAAAGGTGCAGGGAGTAGGAGTGAGTACTAAGTACTCAGTGAGTAATAAATATATTAAAGCAGCTGAAAATAGGAAATCCATAACATACCACAATATGAACCTACACTACAGTCTGAATCTCCTACGAACTAACATCAACAGTACAATACATCTACCACAGAATAACTCAACAAATACTGATGCAATGCAATGCACATAACTGCTTCGACGTGTAGCCCGATCCATTTAACGTCGACGGCGCTCACTGGGGGTGTGTACAGACTCCGGAGGGGCTCCTACAGCCCAAACGCAAATACCGCTGCGGCGTGCAGCCCGATCCTCATATCATAATAACCGCTGCGGCGTGCGGCCCGATCCATCCTCAGTCCACAATAATCAGATAAGTCAAAAAACAGTTCATTTTTCTTAACTCCAGTTTCCAGTTCATAATTTATGAAAAATACTTTAACTTTATTAAATTTGCAAAAGCCGGTGACTTAGCATATCAAAAAGGTGATTTCAATTTCCAGGACTGAGATCAGTGATTTAAGCAAATATAGCTATCACATAAATATTGTCCTCTAAGGACGCTACAAGTCGGCACAAGGCCCCAAACAAGGCTTACCGCCCACAAATATATCAAATACAGTGTATTTCCAACACTAATAGCATATTATTCACATCCGAGATGGACCAAGTCTCAATCCCCAATCATAATAAATCCCGCACCTGCCACGGTGTGCGAGCCATGCCCTACTAGCGTCACAATGTGCTAAGGCAGGGTTTCGAACCTTTAGGCTACCATATACTCAAACTACTCACCTCTAGCCGGTCGTAGATTCGTCCGCAATGCCTTTTCCTTTGAAATTCGCTCCCTCGTGCGTAGAATCTAGTCAAGCCACAATAATTATATCAACTACGGGTCAAAGAATCATAACCCATTTAATTTACATGAAATTCGCATAAATACACTAAGTTGGTAAAACCCAACTCCGGGCCCCACTGCCCGAAAAATTCCGAAATTAGTACCAACATGATCCTCGTCTCGCCACGAGTCCGTACACATAAAATTAACGAAATCGGAGTTCAAATGGCCTTTCAAAACTAAAAATCCCGCTTTCAATACCTAGGCCACAATTCTTCAAAATTTCTACCCAATTTCATAAAGATTGATGTTAATCCTACCATAAAATTATGTTTTTGAGTCAAGAATCTTACCTCCGATGAATACCCGATGATTTCTCAGTGATTTCCTCGTGTTTTCTTCTCTCTAGGGCTCAAAATTGGGTTTTGGGTGAATGAACCCGCGACCCCACTGTTCTATGATTTAATTCACTGCCATAACATTTCCTTCTATGCGATCGCAGGCCCCTTATTGCGATCGCATAGAGCAATTTTTCTCAGGCCTCCTATTCGTTCTCTGCGATCGCAGGCCTAGCCATGCGATCGCATAGCTTCGCATTTATACCCTCCGAGATCACAATCGAGCCTCCGCGATCGCACTGCACAAAATTTTGGACCCTATGCGATCGCAATGCCCTTCATGCGATCGCATAGAGTTAACTTCTCGCCCCCTTCCACTCTTCTATGCGATCGTAATCATCTCTATGCGATCGCATAGAGCAACTGCTGCCTACAATTTTCTGCAGAATTTTTCCAAGTTCCAAATGTCCGGTTGATGGTTCGAATCCATCCCGAGGCCCCCGGGATACCAATGAAAACCACCAACATACTCCAAAACATGATACAGACTTGTTCCAATCACAAAAACACTATCCTAAACAACAAAATCACCATTTACACACGAATTCAAGCCTAAGTTTCTTCAAAACATTCAAAACTAACATTCAATAAAAAACCCGATCAAATGATGTCCGAAAGACCTGAAATTTGCAGACATATCCAAAATCACATAACGAAGCTACAGAAATTGTCGGAATTCCATTCCGACCCCCGGATCAAAATCTCACCTACCATCCGGTTTTCGCCAAAATTCAACCTTTGCCAATTCAAGCCTAAAACTACACCGGACCTCCGAATTCAATTCCGATTGCTCTCCTAAGTCATAAGTGATCCCCCGAAACTAGTCGAATCATCGGAATCCGGTTCCGAGCACTCTAACTCAATAGTCAACTCTAGGTTGACTTCCCATATTCAAGCTTTCTTCAAACATACTATTTGCTTCAATTTCAACCCAAATGACTCCTAACTCACCCGATATACTCTAATATTGATATAAAAGCATAAGATATGTAAATGCAAGGTAACGGGGTGGTAATTCCCATAACGACGGGCCAGGTCGTTAAATTCTCCCCAACTTAAACAAATGCTCGTCCGCGAGCGGGTTAAGAAACATACCTGGAGTATCAAACAAGTGAGGATATCTGCTCCGCATCTCCTGCTTGGTCTCCCAAGTTGCTTCCTCCACGGGACGACCTCTCCACTGCACTTTCACTGAAGCTATATCCTTGGATCTCAGCTTACGAACCTGTCGACCCAAGATGGCTACTGGCTCCACATCATAAGTCAAGTCCTCATCTAGCTGTATCGTGTAGAAGTCTAACACATGAGACGGGTCTCCGACATACTTCCGGAGCATGGAGACATGGAACACCGGGTGAACTCCCGACAAACTGGGTGGCAAAGCAAGCATATAAGCCACCTCCCCAACTTTTCTAAGCACCTCAAAAGGTCAAATGAACCTTGGACTCAACTTCCCTTTCTTCCCAAACCTCATAACACCCTTCATACGTGAAACCTTCAGTAACACCTTCTCACCCACTGAATAGGACACATCTCGGACCTTCCGGTCAGCATAACTCTTCTGACGTGACTGAGCTGTGCGAAGTCTCTCCTGAATCACCTTCACCTTGTCTAAGGCATCTTGGACTAACTCTGTCCCCAATAACCTAGCCTCACCGGGCTCGAACCAACCAACTGGAGACCTACACCACCTCCCATATAAAGCTTCATACGGTGCCATCTGAATGCTGGACTGATAGCTATTATTATAAGCAAACTCCGCAAGAGGCAAATAATCAGCCCACGAACCACCAAAATCAATGACACAAGCACGCAACATGTCTTCCAATATCTGAATAGTACGCTCAGACTGTCCATCCGTCTGTGGATGAAATGCTGTGCTCAGCTCTACCCGTGAACCCAACTCTCGCTGAAATGTCCTCCAGAACTGAGAAGTGAACTGGGTACCTCTATCCGATATAATAGAAATGGGAACTCCATGCAATCTCACTATCTCACGGATGAATATCTCTGCCAACCGCTCCGAGGAATAAGTAGTACACACTGGGATGAAGTGAGCTGACTTGGTCAACCTATCCACCACCACCCAAACTGAATCGAACTTCCTCGCCGTCCGAGGGAGTCCACTAACAAAGTCCATAGTAATCCTTTCCCACTTCCACTCAGGAATATCAATACGCTGGAATACACCACCAGGTCTCTGATGCTCATACTTGACCTGCCGACAGTTTAGACACCGAGCCACATGGCTCACAATATCTTTCTTCATCTTTCTCCACCAGTAATGCTGCTTCAAATCCTGGTACATCTTCGCGGCTCCTGGATGAATAGAATACCGCGAGCTGTGGGCCTCCTCCAATATCAACTCACGAAGGCCATCAACATTGGGCACGCATATCCGGCCCTGCATCCGCAATACACCATTACTATCAATAGTGACATCCCTGGCATCATCATGCTGAACTCTGTCCTTAAGGACAAGTAAGTGTGGATCATCATATTGGCGCTCTCGAATACGATCATATAAAGAAGAACGAGCCATTACACAAGTCATCACCCGACTGGGCTCAGAAATATCCAGTCTCACCATCTGATTAGCTAACGCCTGAACATCAACTGCAAGGGGTCTCTCCCCAACTAGAATATACGTCAAGCTGCCCATACTAATAGCCTTCCGCCTCAATGCATCAGCCACTACATTGGCTTTCCCGGGATGGTACAAGATAGTAATATCATAGTCTTTAAGCAATTCAAGCCATCTCTGCTGCCTCGAATTTAGATCTTTCTGCTTAAACAAATGCTGAAGGCTGCGGTGGTCTGTATATTCATCACAAGATACACCATATAGGTAATGCCTCCAAATCTTCAAGGCATGAACAATAGCGGCTAACTCCAAATCATGAACAGGGTAGTTCTTCTCGTGGGGCTTTAGCTGACGAGAAGCATATGCAATAACTCTACCCTCCTGCATCAACACACAACCGAGCCCAATTCTAGAAGCATCACAATACACCATATATGACCCCGAGGTTGATGGCAACACAAGTACTGGAGCTGTGGTCAAAGCCTCCTTGAGCTTCTGGAAGCTCTCCTCACATTCATCAGACCACACAAATGGAGCATTCTTTTGTGTCAACTTAGTCAACGGTGAAGCAATAGATGAGAAACCCCGAACAAACCGGCGATAATAGCCTGCCAAGCCGAGAAAACTCCGAATCTCTGTAGCTGAGGAAGGTCTGGGCCAATTCTGCACTACCTCGACCTTCTGTGGATCAACTCGAATACCATCACCGGACACTACATGTCCCAGAAAACCCACAGTATCAAGCCAGAACTCACACTTAGTGAATTTTGCATAGAGCTTCTCTTCTCTCAACCTCTGCAATACCACCCTCAAGTGTTGTGCATGCTCCTCCTGGCTGCGTGAATACACCAGAATATCATCAATAAACACAATCATAAAAGAATCAAGATACGGTCGAAATACGCTATTCATCAAGTGCATGAATGCAGCTGAGGCATTAGTCAGCCCGAAAGACATCACCAGGAACTCGTAGTGCCCATAACGCGTTCTGAACGCTGTCTTCATAATATCTGAGTCCCTGATCTTCAACTGATGATAGCCCGATCGAAGATCAATCTTAGAAAATACACTAGCTCCCCGGAGCTGATCAAATAGGTCCTCAATACGAGGCAATGGGTACTTATTCTTCACTGTTACCTTGTTCAGCTGCCTGTAATCAATGCACATTCTCATTGTGCCGTCTTTCTTTTTCACGAACAACACCGGTGCACCCCAAGGTGACACGCTCGGACGAATAAAACCCTTATCTAAGAGTTCCTGAAGTTGTTCTTTCAACTCTTTTAACTCCGTTGGTGCCATGCGATAGGGAGGAATAGAAATGGGCTGAGTGCCCGACACCAATTCAATACCAAAGTCAATATCTCTGTCAGGCGGCATGCCCGGCAGGTCTGCTGGAAATACATCCGGAAACTCCCTCGCAATGGGGACCGAATCAAGACTGGGTGTCTCAGCCTCAACATTTCTAATGAAGGCCAAATAAGATAAACAACCCTTGCCAATCATTCGTTGGGCTTTTATATAAAAAATCACCCTGTCGGACACATAATCAGTCAAGCCATGCCACTCGATCCTCAGATTACCTGGAATAGCTAGTGTGACTGTCTTGGCATGACAGTCCAGAATCGCATGGTAAGGAGATAGCCAATCCATGCCTAGTATTACATCAAAATCTACCATACCCAGTAGTAATAGATCAACTCGGGTCTCCAGACCCCCAATAGTAATAAGACAGGATCGATATACTTGATCCACAACAACAGTATCCCCCACTGGGGTAGACACATGTACGGGCAAAGCAAGAATACCACGGGTCATACCCAAGTGATGTGCAAAATAAGTAGAAACATAAGAATTAAGACAGAAGCATCCCTGTGGCAGACTGAGATAATACCTGAAATGACCGCATCTGAAGCACTAGTATCCTTCCTATCCGGAAGAGCATAGAAACGAGCTTGGCCTCCGCCAGTACGATCCTCGCCCCTAGGTCAACCTCTGGATACCTGGCCACGAGTCCTAGCCGACTGTGCTGGCGCTGAAGAAACAGGAGTAGAAGACGAGGGCTGATCCCTCTGCTGAAACCGCCTACGAAGCCACTGAGGACACTCCCTCTTGATATGGCCCAAGTCACCGCACTTAAAACAACGGCCTGAAGACGGAAGAAGGGGCTGCTGAGGACCCCTCGCTACAGATGAACCCTGTGCTGAGGAAGTAGGAGCAGAGCTCTGAGCTGGAAGAGCACTCAATGCGGGCTGACTCTGCTGACGGCCTTGCTGACCCTGATAACCCTGATGGCCCTGACGACTACGATCTGATGAAACCCCACTGGACTTTGCACGTACAGACTGATGAGACCTGAAAAAATGACCCCTGTTGTGCTGAGGTTGGCCCCTAGACGGAGCACCACTCTAGCTGCCAGTACCACGAGGCCTCTTAGCCTTTCTATCCTCCCGCTCTCTGCGGCGATCTGTCTCAATGTGACGGGCAGCATCAACCACCTCCTCAAAGGTAACTACCGAAGCTCTCTCCCTGGTCATCAATATGCTGATGGGATAAATAAGGCCATCAATAAATCTCCGAATCCTCTCTCTGTCCGTAGGAACCATCCACATGGCATGACGGGCCAACTGTGTGAATCTCATCTCATACTGAGTAACCGTCATATCTCCCTGCTTCAGCCACTCAAACCGACGTCGCAGCTCCTCTCTCTGAGACTGAGGCACGTACTTCTCCAAAAATACCGTGGAGAATTGCTCCCAAGTGAGGGGCACTGCCCCAGTGGGCCTACGCCTCTCGAAATCCTCCCACCACTGAAATGCTGCACCTGTGAACTGAAAAGTGGTGAATGAAACACCGCTGGACTCTAGAATACCCGCGGTGCGAAGCATGCGCTGACATCTGTCAAGAAAACCCTGGGCGTCCTCGCCCTCAGCACCACTGAATGTCGGAGGCTATAGCCTCTCAAATCTCTCCAAACGATGCTGCTCATCGTCGGGCATAACTGGAACCATATAAGCAGGAGCTGGTGCAACGGGCGCAACTGGCTGAACTGGAACTGCCCCAAGCGCCTGAATACCCTGTATCGCCGGCTCGGGTGTGCGAGCCACGGGGGTCTGATTCCCTCCCCCTGCCCGTGAAGAAGACGCTGCAGTAGAGGCTGCAACGACCCGAGCCAAGCCTGTGCATATTGATAAGATCTGAGCCAAGGTCTCCTGAAGACCCGGTATCACAATAGGCACTGCCGGTGCCTGAACCTGAGTTGCCGGAGCATCTGCAGCTGGAATCCGGTCCTGAACCTGGGCCACTGGTGCAGGAATCTGACCCTGAGTCTTGTCAGCTGGTGGGTCAGCAGGTGCTTGTACTGCTGCCCTACCTCTACCACGACCACGGCCTCTGGGTGCCAATGGTGGTCGTCCGCCATATCCGCTAGCACGTGTTCTCGCCATCTGTGAGAGAAAAGAATAGGGAAAAGTTTAGTTTCACAATAACACAAACCGCACGATATGAATCCAAGAAAAATGAGGTTTTTCCTAAAGTTTCTGTAGCCTTCAGAGGATATATATGGACGTCTACGTACCGATCCGCGAAAGCCTACTAAACCGGCTCATGACTCCCGAGTCCTAGTAACCTACGCTCTGATACCAACTTGTCACGACCCAAATCCCATCGTGATGGCGCCCAACAATCAAGCTAGGCCAGCCAGACCATCAATTACTTATCACCTCGAATACCAGTCCCAAATGGACATCCCAAGAAGGATATATGAGTTAAAGAACTCCAATAATAATAATAATGAACAACATACGGAGAAGTGCGAAAATAACTGACACTCCCAAAGATCTGGAGTCACAAGTCTAGAGCCTCTAACAAACCAACAAGAATTGGGAATACTGTATAGAAATACTCAAGTCTGAATACAAAATAACAATTGGAAAGAGGAGGAGTAGCTAGGTTCTGCGGACGTCGGCAGCTACCTCAGCAACTCGGTATGACTCTGAAACCGCTGGAAATGCATGTCTACTGCTCCTGAGTACCTAAGTCTGCACATAAAGGTGCAGGGAGTAGGGGTGAGTACTAAGTACTCAGTGAGTAATAAATATATAAAAGCAGCTGAAAATAGGAAATCCACAACATACCACAATATGAAGCTACACTACAGTCTGAATCTCCTACGAACTAACATCAACAGTACAGTACAGCTACCACAGAATAACTCAACAAATACCGATGCAATGCAATGCACATATCCACTTCGGCATGTAGCCCGATCCATTTAACGTCGACGGCGCTCACTGGGGGTGTGTACAGACTCCGAAGAGGCTCCTACAGCCCAAGCGCAAATACCGTTGCGGCGTGCAGCGCGATCCTCATATCATAATAACCGCTGCGGCGTGCAGCCCGATCCATCCACAGCCCACAATAATCAAATAAGTCACAAAACAATTCATTTTTCTTAATTCCAGTTTCCAGTTCATAATTTATGAAAAATACTTTAACGTTATTAAATTTGCAAAAGCCGGTGACTTAGCATATCAATGATGTGATTTCAATTCTAGGACTGAGATTAGTGATTAAGCAAATATAGCTATCACATAAATATTGTCCTCTAAGGACGCTACAGGTCAGTACAAGGCCCCAAACAAGGCTTACCGCCCACAAATATATCAAATACAGTGTATTTCCAACACTAATAGCATATTATTCACATCCCGGATGGACCAAGTCTCAATCCCCAATCATAATCAATCCCGCACCTGCCACGGTGTGCGAGCCACGCCCTACTAGCGTCACAATGTGCTAAGCCGGGGTTTCGAACCCTTAGGCTACCATATACACAAACTACTCACCTCCAGCCGGTCGTAGATTCGTCCGCAATGCCTTTTCCTTTGAAATTCGCTCCCTCGTGCGTAGAATCTAGTCAAGCCACAATAATTATATCAAATACGGGTCAAAGAATCATAACCCATTTCAATGTACATGAAATTCGCATAAATACACTAAGTTGGTAAAACCCGACACCGGGCCCCACTGCTTGGAAAATTCCGATATTAGTACCAACGTGATCCTCATCTCGCCCACGAGTCCGTACATATAAAATTTATCGAAATCGGAGTTCAAATGGCCTTTCAAAACTAAAAATCCCGTTTTCAATACCTAGGCCACAATTCTTCAAAATTTCTACCCAATTTCATGAAGATTGATGTTAATCCTACCATAAAATTATGTTTTTGAGTCAAGAATCTTACCTCCGATTAATACCCGATGATTTCTCAGTGATTTCCTCGTGTTTTCTTCTCTCTAGGGCTCAAAATTGGGTTTTGGGTGTGAACCCGCGACCCCTCTATTCAGTGATTTAATTCACTGCCAGAACATTTTCTTCTATGCGATCGCAGGCCCCTTATTGCAATCGCATAGAGCAAGTTTTATCAGGCCTCCTATTCGTTCTCTGCGATCGCAGGCCTAGCCATGCGATCGCATAGCTTCGCATTTATACCCTCCGCGATCGCAATCGAGCGTCCGCGATCGCACTGCACAAAATTCCGGACCCTAAGCGATCGCAATGCCCTTCACGCGATCGCATAGAGTTAACTTCGCGCCCCCTTCCACTCTTCTATGCGATCGCAATCATCTCTACGCGATCGCATAGAGCAACTGCTGCCTGCAATTTTCTGCAGAATTTTTCCAAGTTCCAAATGCCCGGTTGATGGTCCGAATCCATCCCGAGGCCCCCGGGATCCCAACGAAAACCACCAACATACTCCAAAACATGATACGGACTTGTTCCAATCACAAAAACACTATCCTAAACATCAAAATCACCATTTACACACGAATTCAAGCCTAAGTTTCTTCAAAACTTTCAAAACTAACATTTAATCCAAAACCCGATCAAACGATGTCCGAAAGACCTGAAAATTTGCAGACATATCCAAAATCACATAACGAAGCTACAGAAATTGCCGGAATTCCATTCCGACCACCGGATCAAAATCTCACCTACCATCCGGTTTTCGCCAAAATTCAACCTTTGCCAATTCAAGCCTAAAACTACACCGGACCTCCGAATTCAATTCCGATTGCTCTCCTAAATCATAAATGATCCCACGAAACTAGTCGAATCATCGGAATCCGGTTCCGAGCACTCTAACTCAATAGTCAACTCTAGGTTGACTTCCCATATTCAAGCTTTCTTCAAACATACTATTTGCTTCATTTTCAACCCAAATCACTCTAACTCACCCGATATACTCTAATACTGATATAAAAGCATAAGATTTGTAAATGCAAGGTAACGGGGTGGTAATTCCCGTAACGACGGGCCGGGTCGTTACACTCATGATATGCTATACAGCTATAACTGCGGCTGAGTGTATGTATCCAGCAAGATATTAGGGCCGCTTAGCTCTACTGGCTCCCCTAATACTCTACAGATCGGCACAAGTCCCCAAACATGGCTACAAGCCCAATTACACAGTTAAAATCTTAGTCACAGTCATATTACACCATACGTTATCAGTCGGGAAGGACCAAGTCTAGTCCCCAAATCACAATGCCACCACGCCCGTCACATGACGCGTGTCTCATCTCTACATAGCACTGTAAAGTGCAAGTACGGGGTTTCAAAACCTCAGTACATTATTTACTACCACCACTCACCTCGATCCAGTAGATGCCTTAGTCCGCCTTGCGCCCGCCTCGCAATTCAATCACCTTGGATGCCGAATCTGCTCAAAATCAATGAGAATACATCAATATAGGCTAATTAGACACAACCCATTCGAAATAACTCAATTTGCACCAAAACCCACAAAGTTGTCAAAATCCGACTTTTGGTACACTTCTCGAAAAATTATGAAAGTTACATTTACGGAATCCTTGTCTCAACAGGACTCTATACATACCAAATTCATAAAGATTGGAGTTCATTTGACCCCTTAAATCACCATTTCTATCCAAGAGGGTTTTCTACCCTTTTCAACAAAATTTCTCAAATTAAACACCAAAACTTGTAATAGATTTGAGTTATACAACCAAAATTGAGTTAAGAGTACTTACCCCGTTGTTCTCTAAAAATATCTCCCGAAAAATTGCCTTACCCTAGCTCCAAATCGTCAAAAATGACAAATGGGACGAAGTTTGGACTTTATTTTGCTGCCCAGAGACTTGTTCTTCGCGTTCGCGGTCATACTCTCGCGTTCGCGAAGAACAAACTCCCAAAATTTTGTTTTTCACCTCTGCTCGGACAGCCTCTATTGTAATGGTCATAACGTTTTATACACAACTCCGAATGACTATTATAATCTGTTTCTGAAAACTAAATTCAAAGAGCTACACCTTTCGTTTTTGAATCACCTTAAAATTCCTTGTATATAAAAAGATATGTGCTTCCGAAGTAGGACCTACGCGACAGAAATTCCTTCTTCGCGAACGCGAAGCACTGTCGCGAACGCGAAGAACACAAGTCCCAGGTGACAAATCCTTCATCGCGAACGCGATGGGACCTCGCGAACGCGAAGGACAACACCGGATACCAGCAACACCACTTCAAAAACTTCCAAAAATGACCCGTTAGGCATCCGAAACACCCCCGAGGCCCCCGGGACCTCAACCAAAAGCACCAACATGACTTAAAACATTATACAAATTTGTTCCAATCATCAAAACAAGTCCTTAAACATGGAAATCATCAAATCAAAGCGAATTCAAGCCTAAGTTTCATCTAAAACTTCCGAAACCAACATCCAATCAAAAACCCGACCAAATGATGTCCGAATGACCTGAAAATTTGCAGACATATCCAAAATCACACACCAAAGCTACTACAACTGTCAGAATTCCATGCCGACTCCCGGATCAAAATCTCACCTACCGTTCGGATTTCGCCAAAATTCAACCTTAGCCAATTCAAGCCTATTTCTACACCGGGCCTCCAAATTCACTTCTGATCGCTTTCCTAGCTCATAAATGACCTCCCGGAGCTGACCGAATCATTAGAATTCGATTCCGAGCTCTCTAACTCACAAGTCAACGTCCAGCTGACTTTTTCCAACTATTTTTTCCTCTAAAAGACTTTTTGTCTCATTTCCAACTAAACTCAACCCGAATTGACTCAAACTCGCCAAACATGCATATTCAAACAATAACAAGAATTTAACGGGGATAACGAGGTGATAACTCACATGATGACGGGCCGGGTCATCACATTCTCCCCAACTTAAGCAAACGCTCATCCTCGAGCGGACCTAGAGTTGTACTAGATTCAACACAATAGCTGAATGACCTCACCAAGCATATACTCGGGGTGATACCACTTCACCCTATCTTTCATAAGTCCGATAACATAGAATAGCTGAATTTCCACAGTCTATCTGAACCATAAACCACATTGCACTTTCTGAAATCATATACCAAATCTGAATCCCACATCTATACTCAGAGTACACACGATCTAACCGTAATAGCCAAACTCGCCACTCCGGGTGAGATCACATGATGTATCAAACAACCCAATCACTCGAGACGATAGTCTCTAATCACAAAAACTGGCCACAATAACCAAATACTAGCAGAAAGAACCTTTCTCATCCTGCCCACGGCAACCGCACACGCGATATATCGAACCCATCTCTCAGATCAACCATTCATGAATCCATTTCCCTTTTAATTGATACTACAACAGAATTCCAAGCCAAATCTCGATATTACCCTTCTAACCAACTGAAATCATACATGCTCGCACTCATTAATGACTCAAATGATCATTTAGGTTATAACACACCACATTGGTGACATGACACCTCAGCATCGGCCTATGCCATAACGAGCACAAGACAGGCTCCAATAAGAATGATCTAAACACACTCAAATCATGACAACTGACTCCAACAACAGAGCTGTAATTCAATTCCTCTGTACCATCATATCATAAAACTGAGATCCCGTCTCACATCATAGGAATAGAGTACATGACTCCTTCTCGAAAGGTCATAACATCATGTGGCCTTGCCACGACTTATAATTCTATCCAAACACTATTACTCACGAAGCACCTCAAGTCACCATGATTAGAACGGTTATCCACGCACAGATCTAGGTCTGAACCCAAGCAATCAATCACACCTGCGGTGATACAATTGATGTACGCTATCAAATCCTGAAAGGACACAACCGATGTGCTATTCCCCGAGAGATACCCAATACGGACTATTCCTTTGAAGCTAGGAAGTATTGTATACAAGGTAACATATAGGAAGCTATATTTTCCACATCACACTGTTGCGGCGCGCAACCCGTTCCAATAACATACCTGTGGCGGCGTGCCACCCGATCCAGATACCATACCTGTGGCGGCGTGCCACCCGATCCTGATACCATACATGTGGCGGCGTGCCACCCGATCCAGATACTATACCTGTGGCGACGTGCCACCCGATCCACGCATAATCTAGCAAAAGGGAATGCACATCGAGTCATGTTGCTCGTTGCAAGAAACACATATATAGCCTCAAGATCGGCCACATGAAACGCATCCGACAATGTTCCTCAATATCGGAACTGAATCAATGGTAGATACCTCTACACTGATATCCGCCACGAAGGCCCAATTGACAAAGAAATACCTACCAGTCGTCCGCTAGCCCTAGGGTACATCTACCCTACTGGAGCATGATTTGATGCGCTCTGCTACGCAGTTGTGACATTTCTCTGGTACAGTCCATATCACATTAGTCTAGACGACCTGACATATGACAACCAGTCTGCAATCATATATCATTATTCAAATTCATCATATCAAGTAATGAGAGACCCACTAGGGCTTCCATTAACCAATAACCGTTAAACGGTGTCGATACACACGACATACCACCACTGTGTAGGCGGATTAAGAGAACTTCTAGTTTCCAACACATATATAACACATGAATCATTATGACTGATTCCACACTCCACCGTACGAATATATAACACACATCAAGCATTCATTCATACCACGTAAGCCATTCAGAAATCTCCTTATGCCCTTTACAACTCAATCATCATTGCCAATCCAACAAGAGGATACCACCACACCACTAGATATTATCAGTTTATATTACCTGGCCCTTTTGACCATATACTCTGCCGAATTACTAGAATAGCAGTACCATTTTCCTCAATCACCGGGAAGATTGATTCTCAGATTATTTGCAGTTGCCCACGCTGCTTGGGGATTTTAATGACTTCCCATATAATATGAACTGATCTCAAAACCTTGAACATGTTGTTATCATCTTTCCATAGCACATCGCATATACCATACTTCACCATAACTGTATCAACTCATGTTACCACACGAGACTCATACATAAGACCACACCGTCTAAGACTCACAGGCCGCTGAATACTCCCTCAGATGTTTCCCAAAGATACCACAATCTACAACACTTTACCTTGAAGAACTTCCTGTAATTTTGAATTCGTTATTATTACTCTCCAATATATATACATAGAATCTCATCATCCCCATAACATAACAAAAGTCTTGATTTCTTCTAACGAAACCACCGTCTTTAGCCATATACATAATCTTAAAGCACCTTACCGTTACAAGCAAAGTCTTGAACACTGCAAGACTATTCTCGGGCGTCATTCACCCTTATTCAGATATAATTCCACTGTCTTATTGAACAGAACCACTCATGCCTTGTTAGAACTCTGACATCGCAGAACATGATTGCATATAGGTACAATTAGCTATCTTTCTTTTCTATGCACCGAACATTCTTTACTAACAGCAGTTCAAAACACCCTAGTATCTCTTCACATCTACGAAGCACCATAACCTTTATCAGAATTTTCCGCAACATACTTGGAGACAGAACCACCACAACACACAATAGTGCAATCAGTTAATCAATAACAACCTCCCCAACTTGGCTCGAAGCCATACGTCAAAACACTTTTAGCCACTCATAGCATTTGTGTTACAGTGAGATTAAACTCAAGTCATTTACAAGCTTCGGCGGAGACTCGAATCATCAGAAATCTTAACTCTTTTGCAATTCTTGTATTTATTCACACAAAACAGCTAAGCCCATTCTTTAGGTGACAATCTTTTCTAAGTCCCAAATTTTTCCAAAAATTTCGACAGAGTTTCCTTTATAGTTTGGCCTATCCACCTGCCAGAGAATCACCAAAACCATCCTAACAATACATCGGCAACTCAACAAAACATCACAATGCATATCCACAACATAAATCTCATTACAACACGAATTATATCATCAAAGTTAGTACATGAACATGCGTTTCACATGCTCAAATCATAACATATGTCATATACCTTTCACCACAATACTCATAGCACGACCAATTCAGTTTTCTTGAGTTTGAACTCATACTACCACACGTAGTGCACCTTACATTTCTGCTAAGAGGCAATGAACATATTTCTCACGCCCATAGCTAGGGCTACATATCAAATAACAATAAGAACCGAATACCTTATAGCTCTCCCATTATCAAACTGCCATTTTCACAATTAAGATCAATACCGATCGTATGAACTTCATAATACCGGCTCGCGAAATTAGCACCTTGGTGCTCAAGCCATAGACAATGATCTAGCCTCAAGTCCTCCAGATAGGCCCAGCATGAACTCATAGAGATTACATCTCGTCCCTCGATTGGGGAATCATAAGCCATCAAGGCAAATTCATCACTAAGCACTCGAGTGCGCACATCAACGTGCAGAAGGAATTTCAAGAATCATACCTCGAGCTGAATCAAGTATGCACGATAAGAATTTCAAGAATTGAAACTTTCCTAAAAGGTTTGCAGCCTCCCGAGGATAAGTACAGGCGTCCCCGTACCGAACCATGAGACTCTACCAACCAGCTCATGACTCGCGAGACCTGTTAACCTAGGCTCTGATACGAACTTGTCACGACCCAAACCCCGGTCGTGATGGCGCCCAACACAAATGCTAGGCAAGCCCGACCATATTATCTCTTAAACCAGCTAATTATTAATTCTAATTAATTCAGTTAAGCTCAAACAGCAAGTGATCATAGCAAAATGGCAACGTAATAGTAAAAGAATACAAAATACGGTCCCAACCATATCGTGGTGTCACGAGTCTGAGCCTCTACAGAATAAGCATCCTAGTACAAACAAGTCTAAACAAGATGGAAGCAACAAATGATAAAGAAGGAGAAAACAGGTTCTGCGGACGCCGGCAGCTACTTCGTAATCTCCGTAAAAATAGATAAGGATCAAGGAGCTACAACTCAATTGCCCTCGGGCACCTGTGAATCTGCACAAAAAGTGCAGGGGAGTGGGGTGAGTATATTTCAACTCAGTGAGTAATAATAATAAATAATAACTGAAAGTAAGAACTCCTGTACTGTCACTAAACAGTTCTAAGGCAAACCCCCACAAGTAAGTCATCACTACAGTGAGTACTCTGATCTCCAGTCCACAACCAATTTAACAAGGTCTCACACTGACCTAATCCTCACTCGTACCACTACGGTGTACAGCCAACTCTATGTATGTAAATATATACATATGTCCATAATGTATAAGTATTTAAGTATGTATAAGGATATGAATAAGTATACAGCTGCGGCGTGCTGCCCGCTCCAATACATATACCGCTGCAGCGCGCAGCCCGCTCCATTTAACGTCGACGGCCCTCACTGGGGGTGTGTACAGACTTTGGAGGGGCTCCCTAGGCCCAAGCGCTATGATACTGCGGCGTGCAGTCCGATCCACACATATATTACTGCGGCGTACAGTCCGATCCAATATATATATATATATATATATACATATATAGCTATACTGCTGCGACGTGCAGCCCGATCCCATAATATACACTAGCGCTCACTGAGAATGTGTGCAGACTCAGACTCCGAAGGGGCTCCTATAGCCCAAGCACAATGATACTGCGGCGTGCAGTCCGATCCATATGTATGTTACTGCGACGTGTAGTCCGATCCAATATATATAATGTTGCGGCGTGCAGCCGGTTCCAATATATATACTGTTGCGGCGTGCAGCCCGATCTAATATAGATATATGTATAATATCTCATAGTGGGTCCACGACCCTATCTCAGTCGGTATAGACTTGGCCTCTCAGGCCCAATATAACATCTCATAGTGGGTCCTTGACCCTACCTCAGTCGGTATAGACTTGGCCTCTCAGGCCCACTCAGCTAGAACAAGGAATTCCACCCTAGATAGTCTCTCTCAAGGTACACACCTAGTACGGGCTCATGATATGCTATATAGCTATAACTGCGGCTGAGTGTATGCATCCAGCAAGATATAAGGGCCGTTTAGCTCTACTGGCTCCCCTAATACTCTACAGATCGGCACAAGGCCCCAAACATGGCTACTAGCCCAATTACACAGTTAAAATCTTAGTCACAGTCATATTACACCATACGTTATCAGTCGGGAAGGACTAAGTCCAGTCCCCAAATCACAATGACACCACGCCCGTCACATGACGCGTGTGTCATCTCCACATAGCACTGTAAAGTGCAAGTACGGGGTTTCAAACCCTCAGTACATTATTTACTTCCACCACTCACCTCGATCCAGTAGAAGCCTTAGTCCTTCTTGCCCCCGCCTCGCAATTCAATCACCTTGGATGCCGAATCTGCTCAAAATCAATGAGAATACATCAATATAGGCTAATTAGACACAACTCATTCGAAATAACTCAATTTGCACCAAAACCCACAAAGTTGTCAAAATCCGAGTTTTGGTACACTTCTCGAAAAATTATGAAAGTTACATTTACGGAATCCTTGTCTCAACACGACTCTATACATACCAAATTCATAAAAATTGGAGTTCATTTGACCCCTTAAATCACCATTTCTATCCAAGAGGGTTTTCTACCCTTTTCAACAAAATTTCTCAAATTAAACACCAAAACTTGCAATAGATTCGAGTTATACAACTAAATTGAGTTAAGGGGACTTACCCCGTTGTTCTCTCAAAATATCTCCCGAAAAATCGCCTTACCCGAGCTCCAAATCGTCAAAAATGACAAATGGGACGAAGTTTGGACTTTATTCTGCTGCCCAGAGACTTGTTCTTTGCGTTCACGGTCATACTCTCGCGTTCGCGAAGAACAAACCCCCAAAATTTTGTTTTTCACATCTGCTCGGACATCCTCTATTAAAATGGTCATAACTTTTTACACATAACTCCAAATGACTATTATAATATGTTTCTGAACACTAGATGCAAAGTGCTACAACTTTCATTTTTGAATCACCTCAAAATTCCTTGTAGATAAAAGGATATCAGCTTCTGAAGTAGGACCTGCGCGACAGAACTTCCTTCTTCGCGAACGCGAAGAACACAAGTCCCAGATGACAAATCCTTCATCGCGAACGCGAAGCACTGTCGTGAACGCGATGGCCAAAAGTCTCAGAATCCAATTTCTTCTTTGCGAACGCGATGGGACCTCGCGAACGCGAAGGACAACACCAGATACCAGCAACAACACTTCAAAAACTTCCAAAAATGACCCGTTAGGCATCCGAAACATACCCGAGGCCCCCGGGACCTCAACCAAAAGCACCAACATGACTTAAAACATTATACAAACTCGTTCCAATCATCAAAACAAGTCCTTAAACACGGAAATCATCAAATCAAAGCGAATTCAAGCCTAAGTTTTATCTAAAACTTCCGAAACCAACATCCAATCAAAAACCCGACCAAACGATGTCCGAATGACCTAAAAATTTGCAGTATCCAAAATACCCACCAAAGCTACTGCAACTGTCGGAATTCCATTCCGACTCTCAGATCAAAATTTCACCTACCGTTCGGATTTTGCCAAAATTCAACCTTAGCCAATTCAAGCCTAAAACTACACCGGGCCTCCAAATTCATTTCCGATCGCTTTCCTAGCTCATAAATTACCTCCCGGAGCTGACCGAATCATTAGAATTCGATTCCGAGCTCTCTAACTCACAAGTCAACATCCATTTGACTTTTTCCAACTATTTCTTTCTCTAAAAGTCTTTTTGTCTCATTTCCAACTAAACTCAACCCGAATTGACTCAAACTCGCCAAACATGCATATTGAAACATTAACAAGCATTTAACGGGGATAACGAGGTGATAACTCACATGATGACGGGCCGGGTCATCACATACTTTTTTCTATAGGTTGTGTAATTCTATCATCTGCTAGGTAAATTTCTATTGGTGTATCTATCCCTTTTCTAAAACATGCCTTAATTAATATCTCTGTTCCTCCTAGATGTACATATTTAATTGGATTTTTTGCCCTTATATCCTGTATTTCTTTATTTATTATACGTTTATTTATTATTGGTATTTTAGCTTTTCCTTTGGTATATTTACAGTCTATTATATGTTCTCTTTGGCTAATTACATAGTATTCTTTTTTACTTCTTTTGAACCAATTTTTTATTTTTGGTATATCTAATATTTTTTCTACACTTAAGTCTAATTCCTTTCCTTTTATTTGTTCAAATATATTTTCATCAAATATTACTTTTTGTTCCGTAGATTCTTCATTTTAGTATTCTTCTTAGGTTACTATATTTATTTCTTTTTCAGTCATCTGTAATTCATTGTCTTCATTATCTGATTCTAGTATTAATTCATTTTCTAATTCATATTCTGATAATTCATATATACTATCATTACTTTCTAATTCATATAGTCTATGTATTCCATTTGTACGTATTCTTCGTCGTTTATTATTATTTCTGATACTTGCTTAGCTCTTTGATTTTTAGGTATTTTGCAATCTTTTGCTAAATGTCCTAGTTTTCCGCAATTATAACATTTGCATTCTGATAATTTTTTCTTAGGCCGGTACTGCCTTTTTTTATTAATTTCTTTACATAATATCTTCGTCTAGGTTTTTTATACTTAAACTTTGACTTATACTTTTTGTATTTCTTAATTTTATTATGATTTTTATTATAGTATCTTTTATTGCATCCAAACTGGGGTGCTATTTTATCTTTACAACATGCTAAATTTTTTATTAACGTTTTCTCTATTTTAGCTTCCTCTTTATGTTTTCACATAATTCTGTGAACCAGTTTTGTAGATATTTAATTCTTGCCCCTAAAGTATCTTGTAATGCTGTATTATTTCAATCTTTTAATATTTTTAAACTAAATGGTTTTGGTAATTTTGAAAAATACAATTTTCTTATTTCTTTACTTTCCTCTGTACTGTATACTCCTTTATAGTAAAATTCTTTAAATGTACATGTATATTCATCTATGTAACACATATTACATATTGCTAATTTTGACATTCGATTTCTATTTAATATTCTTTCTCTATTTTGTTCTTCTTCTTCCGTTCCTACACTTCTAAATTCATTTCTTATAGTCATTTATATTTATGCAAGATTTCTATAGCTGTTGTAGCTTTCTCACCATTAAAATTTTTATCATTTCTTAATGCTTCTAAGGTATCTTTAGTCATATTTTGTAACTGTAACGACCCGGCCTGTCGTTACGGGAATTACCACCCCGTTACCTTGCATTTACATATATTATGTTTTTAAAACAGTATTAGAATATATCGGGTGAGTTAGGAGTGATTTGGATTGAAAATGAAACAAATAGCATGTTTGAAGAAAGCTTGAATATGAAAAGTCAACCGAGAGTTGACTATTGAGTTAGAGTGCTCGAAACCGGATTCTGATGATTCGACTAGTTCCGGGGGATCATTTATGACTTAGGAGAACAATCGGAATTGAATTCGGAGGTCCGGTGTAGTTTTAAGCTTGAATTGGCAAATGTTGAATTTTGGCGAAAACCGGATGGTAGGTGATATTTTGATCCGGGGGTCGGAATGGAATTCCGACAATTTTCTGTAGCTTCGTTATGTGATTTTGGATATGTCCGCAAATTTTCAGGTCATTCGGACATCGTTTGATCGGGTTTTGGATTGAATGTTAGTTTTGAAAGTTTTGAAGAAACTTAGGCTTGAATCCGTGGATAATTGGTGATTTTGATGTTTAGTATGGTGTTTTTATGGTTGGAACAAGTTCGTATCATGTTTTGGAGTATGTTGGTGGTTTTCGTTGGGGTCCCGGGGGTCTCGGGATGAATACGGGGGTCCAAACGGACCATTTTTGAAAGAAAAGAGTAAAATCTGGTTGCTGTCATAACCTCAGCAGACAATTGCTCTCCGCGATCGCGGGGATAGGGATGCGATCGCGTAGAGCTGGGGGCTAAGGCATCGCGATCGCAGGGTAACAGTCGCGATCGCGTAGAATTAAACGGGTGTTAATCGCGATCGCAGGCTAATCTACGCGATCGCGTAGAAGAAGAAATGGGTCCAGGGAAATATGCTACGCGATCGCAGGAGTAGAGGACGCGATCGCGTGAAGCAGGGTGATTGTGCATCGCGATCGCGAGAAGGAAGTCGCGATCGCGTGAGGCCGAGATTTTGAGCATCGCGATCGCGTGAAGAAGATCGCGATCGCGTTGAAGAACCTGTTCTGGCAGTGAATTTAATCCAGAAACAGAGAGTTACGGGTTCATTAACCCAAAACTCAATTTCAAGCCCTAGAGAGAAGAAAACTCGAGGAAATCACTGAGAAGTCATCGGGTATCGTCGGAGGTAAGGTTCTTGACTCAAAAACATCAATTTATGGTAGTATTAACATCAATCTTCATGAAATTGGGTTGAAATCTTGAAGAAATGTGGCCTAAGTTTTGAAAACGGGATTTTTGGATTTGGAGGGTCATTTGAACTCCGATTTCGATAAATTTTATATGCACGGACTCGTGGCGAGATAAGGATCGCGTTGGTACTAATTTCGGAATTTTCCGAGCAGTGGGGCCCGGGTCGGGTTTTACCAACTTAGTGTAATTTTGCGAATTTCATATAAATTGAAGTGGGTTATGATTCCTTGACCCGTAATTGATATAATTATTGTTATTTGACTAGATTCTACACACGAGGCAACGAAATTCAAAGGAAAAGGCATCGCGGATGATTCTACGACCGGCTAAAGGTGAGTAGTTTGTATATATTGTAGCCTGAGGGTTCGAAACCCCGGCTTAGCACATTGTGACGCTAGTAGAGCGTGGCTCGCACACCGTGGAAGGTGCGGGATTGATTGTGACTGGGGATTGAGACTTGGTCCATCCCGGAAATGAATAATATGTTGTTAGTGTTGGAAATACACTGTATTTGCTATATTTGTGGGCTGTAAGCCTTGTTTGGGGCCTTGTGCCGATCTGTAGCGTCCTCAGAGGACAATATTTATGTGATAGCTATAATTGCTTAAATCACTGATCTCAGTCCTGGAAATTGAAATCACATTTTTGAAATGCTAAGTCACCGGCTTTTACAAACTTAATAAAGTTAAAGTATTTTTCATCAATTATGAATTGAGAACTGGAAATAAGGAAAATGAATTGTTTTGTGACTTAATTGCTTATTGTGGACTGAGTATGGGATCGGGCTGCACGCCGCAGTGGTTGATGTGAGGATCGGGCTGCACGCCGCAGCAGCATTGCGCTTGGGCTGTAGGAGCCCCTCCGGAGTCTGTACACACCCCCAGTGAGCGCCGTCGACGTTAAATTGGATCGGGCTACACGCCGTAGCGGTTATGTGCATTGCATTGCATCTGTATTTGTTGGATTACTCTGTGGTAGCTGTATGGAATTATTGTTGCTAGTTCGTAGGAGATTCGGACTGTAGTGTAGCTTCATTTTGTGGTATTTTGTGGATTTCTTACTGTCAGCTACATGTATATATTTGTTACTCACCGAGTACTTAGTACTCACCCCTACTCCCTGCACCTTTTGTGTGCAGACTCAGGTACACAGGAGCAGTAGACGGACATCTCCAGCGTTTACATTGTCACATCGAGTTGCTGAGGTAGCTGCCTACGTTCGCAGAGCCTAGCTTCTCCTCTCATTCCAGTTGTTATTGTATATTTTGTATTCAGACTTGAGTACTTCTATATCGTACTCTCTATTTCCCGTTGGGTTTTGTTAGAGGCTCTAGACTTGTGACTCCGGATCTTTGGGAGTGTCAGTACTTTTGTTCAGTATTATTATTATCGGAGTTCTTAAACTCATATATTCTTCTTGGGTTGTCCATTTGGGGACTGGTATTGTGTTATAATTAAATTGTTGGTCCGGCTGGCCTAGCTTGATTGTTGGGCGCCATCACGACCGGATTTGGGTCGTGACAAGTTGGTATCAAAGCTCTAGGTTATTAGGACTCGCGAGTCATGAGCCGGCTTAGTAGGCTTTCGCAGATCGGTACGTAGACGTCCGTATCTATCTTCGAAGGGCTACAGAAACTTTAGGAAAAACCTCATTTTCTTGAATTCATATCGTGCGATTTGTGTTACCATGAAATTAAATCTTTCCATATTCTATTCTCTCGCAGATGGCGAGAACACGAGCTAACGGACGTGGCGGACGACCACCATTGGCACCCAGAGGCCGTGGTCGTGGTAGAGGTAGGGCAGCAGCACCAGCACCAGCACTTGCTGACCCACCAGCCGATCAGACTCAGGACCAGATTCCAGCGGCGAACGCTCCGGCAGCTCAGGTTCAGGCACCGGCAGTGCCTATTGTGATACCGGGTCTTCAGGAGACCTTGGCTCAGATATTATCAGTGTGCACAGGCTTGGCACAGGTAGTTGCTGCTACTGCTGCAGTATCTTCTTCACATGCAGGGGGAGGGAATCGGACCCCCGTGGCTCACACACCCGAGCCGCTTCGGCCCGCTTGCACCCGTTGCACCGCCTCCTCGCATATGTGGTCCCGGCTTATGCCCGACGACGAGCAGCCGTCGTTTGGAGAGATCTGAGAGGCTACGGCCTCCGACATTCGATGGAGCCGAGGGCGAGGATGCCCGTGGTTTTCTTGATAGATGTCGGCCGTATGCTTCGCACCGCGGGTATTCTAGAGTCCGGCGGTGTTTCATTCACCACTTTCCAGTTCACAGGTGCAGCTTTCCAGTGGCGGGAGGATTTTGAGAGGCGTAGGCCCGCTGGGGCAGTGCCCCTCACTTGGCAGCAGTTCTCCACGGTATTTTTGGAGAAGTACGTGCCTCAGTCTCAGAGAGAGGAGCTGCGACGTCAGCTCGAGTGGTTGAAACAGGGAGAAATGACAGTTAATCAGTACGAGATGAGATTCACACAGTTGGCCCGTCATGCCATGTGGATGGTTCCTACCGACAGGGAGAGGATCCGGAGATTTATCGATGGTCTTATTTATCCCATCCGCATATTGATGACCCGGGAGAGAGTTTCTACAGTTACCTTTGAGGAGGTGGTTGATGCTGCCCGTTACATTGAGACAGATCGCCGCAGAGAGCAAGAAGAGAGAGAGGCTAAGAGGCCTCGTGGTACCGGCAGTTACAGTGGTGCTCCGTCTAGGGGCCAATTTCAGCATAGCAGAGGTCGCTCTTTCGGGTCTCATCAGTCTGGACGTGCGAGTCCAGTCGGGGTTTCATCCGATCGTGGTCGTCAAGGTCAACGGGGTTATCGTGGCCGGCAGAGCCGTCGGCAGAGTCGGCCCGCACTTAGTGCTCTTCCGGCCTCGCAGCTCGCTCCCGTTTCCTCAAGCACGAGATTCATCGGTAGCGAGGGTCCTCGCAGCCCTTTCTTCCATGTTCAGTGCCGTTGTTTTGAGTGCGGTGATTTGGGCCATATCGAGAGAGAGTGTCCTCGGTGGCTTCGTAAGAGGTCACGGCGGAGGGATCGGCCTTCGTCTTCTACTCCTCGTTTCTTCGGCGCCGCACGCTCGCCAGGATCGGTGGCCGGTATCCGCAGGTCGCCCCGTGGGCGAGGATCGTACTCGGTGGAGGTCGTGCTCGTTTTTATGCTCTTCCGGACAGGAAGGATGCTAGCGCTTCGGATGCGGTCATTTCAGGTATTATCTCAGTCTGTCACGGGGATGCTTCTGTCTTATTTGATCCCGGATCCACCTATTCTTATGTCTCTACTTATTTTGCACATCATTTGGGTACGACCCGTGGTATTCTTGCTTTGCCCGTACATGTGTCCACCCCAGTGGGGGATACTGTTGTTGTGGATCAGGTATATCGATCCTGTGTTATTACTATTGGGGGTCTGGAGACCCGAGTTGATTTATTACTACTGGGCATGGTAGATTTCGATGTTATCCTAGGCATGGATTGGCTATCTCCTTATCACGCGATTCTGGACTGTCATGCCAAGACAGTCACACTAGCTATTCCAGGTAATCCGAGGATCGAGTGGCGTGGCTTGACCGATTATGTGTCCGACAGGGTGATTTCTTATATAAAGGCCCAACGAATGATTGGCAAGGGTTGTTTATCTTATTTGGCCTTCATTTGAAATGTTGAGGCCGAGACACCCAGTCTTGATTCGGTCCCCATTGTGAGGGAGTTTCCGGATGTATTTCCAGCAGACCTACCAGGCATGCCGCCGCCTGATAGAGATATTGATTTTGGTATTGACTTGGTGCCGGGCACTCAGCCCATTTCTATTCCTCCCTATCGCATGGCACCAGCAGAGTTAAAGGAATTGAAAGAACAGCTACAGGAACTCTTAGATAAGGGTTTCATTCGTCCAAGTGTGTCACCTTGGGGTGCACCGGTGTTGTTCGTGAAGAAGAAAGATGGCACAATGAGAATGTGCATTGATTACAGGCAGCTGAACAAGGTAACAGTGAAGAATAAGTACCCATTACCTCGTATTGAGGACCTATTTGATCAGCCACAGGGAGCTAGTGTATTTTCTAAGATTGATCTTCGATCGGGCTATCATCAGTTGAAGATCAGGGACTCAGATATTATGAAGACAGCGTTCAGGACGCGATATGGGCACTACGAGTTCCTGGTGATGTCTTTTGGGTTGACTAATGCCCCAGCAGCATTCATGCACTTGATGAATAGTGTATTTCGGCCGTACCTTGATTCGTTTGTGATTGTGTTTATTGATGATATCCTGGTATATTCACGCAGCCAGGAGGAGCATGCACAACATTTGAGAGTGGCATTGCAGAGGTTGAGAGAAGAGAAGCTTTATGCAAAATTCTCTAAGTGTGAGTTCTGGCTTGATACTGTGGGTTTTCTGGGACATATAGTGTCCAGTGATGGTATTCGGGTTGATCCTCGGAAGGTTGAGGCAGTGCAGAATTGGCCCAGACCTTCCTCAGCTACAGAGATTCGGAGTTTTCTCGGCTCGGCAGGCTATTATCGTCGGTTTGTTCAGGATTTCTCATCTATTGCTTCACCGTTGACTAAGTCGACACGGAAGAATGCTCCATTTGTGTGGTCCGATGAATGTGAAGAGAGCTTTCGGAAGCTCGAGGAGGCTTTGACCACGGCTCTAGTACTTGTGATACCATCGGCTTCGTGGTCATATACGGTGTATTGTGATGCTTCCGCAGTTGGACTCGGTTGTGTGTCGATGCAGGAGGGTAGAGTTATTGCATATGCTTCTCGTCGGCTAAAGCCCCACGAGAAAAACTACCCTGTTCACGATTTGGAGTTAGTTGCTATTATTCATGCCTTGAAGATTTGGAGGCATTATCTATATGGTGTATCTTGTGATGTATATACGGACCACCGCAGCCTTCAAGCATTTGTTTAAGCAGAAAGATCTAAATTTGAGGCAGCGGAGATGGCTTGAGTTGCTTAAAGACTATGATATTACTATCTTGTATCATCCCGGAAAAGCCAATGTAGTGGCTGATGCATTGAGCCGGAAGGCTATTAGTATGGGCAGTTTGGCGTATATTCCAGTTGGGGAGAGACCCCTAGCAGTTGATGTTCAGGCGTTAGCTAACCAGATGGTAAGGCTGGATATTTCTGAGCCCAGTCGGGTGATGGCTTATGTAGTAGCTCGTTCTTCTTTATATGATCGTATTCGAGAGCGCCAGTATGATGATCCACACTTACTTGTCCTTAAGGACAGAGTTCAGCATGATGACGCTAGAGATGTCACTATTGATAGTGAGGGTGTATTGCGGATGCAGGGCCGGATATGCGTGCCCAATGTTGAAGGCCTTCGTGAGTTGATATTGGAGGAGGCCCACAGCTCGCGGTATTCTATTCATCCAGGAGCCGCGAAGATGTATCGGGATTTGAAGCAGCATTACTGGTGGAGAAAGATGAAGAAAGATATTGTGAGCCATGTGGCTCGGTGTCTAAACTGTCAGCAGGTCAAGTATGAGCATCAGAGACCCGGTGGTGTATTCCAGCGTATTGATATTCCGGAGTGGAAGTGGGAAAGAATAACTATGGACTTTGTTAGTGGACTCCCTCGGACAGCGAGGAAGTTTGATTCAGTTTGGGTGGTGGTGGATAGGTTGACCAAGTCAGCTCATTTCATCCCAGTGTGTACTACCTATACCTCAGAGCGGTTGGCAGAGATATTCATCCGTGAGATAGTGAGATTGCATGGAATTCCTATTTCCATTATATCAGACAGGGGTACCCAGTTCACATCTCAGTTCTGGAGGACATTTCAGCGAGAGTTGGGTTCACAGGTAGAGTTGAGCACAACATTTCATCCACAGACGGATGGGCAGTCTGAGCGTACTATTCAGATATTGGAGGACATGTTGCGTGCTTGTGTCATTGACTTTGGTGGTTCATGGGCTGATTATTTGCCTTTGGCGGAGTTTGCTTACAATAATAGCTATCAGTCCAGCATTCAGATGGCACCGTATGAAGCTTTATATGGGAGACGGTGTAGGTCTCCGGTCGGTTGGTTCGAGCCCGGCGAGGCTAGGTTGTTAGGGACAGAGTTAGTCCAAGATGCCTTAGATAAGGTGAAGGTGATTCAGGAGAGACTTCGCACAGCTCAGTCGCGTCAGAAGAGTTATGCGGACCGGAAGGTCCGAGATGTGTCTTATTCAGTAGGTGAGAAGGTGTTGCTGAAAGTTTCGCCTATGAAGGGTGTTATGAGGTTTGGAAAGAAAGGAAAGTTGAGCCCAAGGTTTATTGGACCTTTTGAGGTGCTTAGGAAAGTTGGGGAGGTGGCTTATATGCTTGCTTTGCCACCCAGGTTTGTCGGGAGTTCACCCGGTGTTCCATGTATCTATGCTCCGGAAGTATGTCGGAGACCCGTCTCATGTGTTGGACTTCAGCACGATACAGCTAGATGAGGATTTGACTTATGATGTGGAACCAGTAGCCATTTTGGGTCGACAGGTTCGTAAGTTGAGATCTAAGGATATAGCTTCGGTGAAAGTGCAGTGGAGAGGTCGTCCCGTGGAGGAAGCAACTTGGGAGACCGAGCAGGAAATGCAGAGCAGATATCCACACTTGTTTGATGCTCCAGGTATGTTTCTTAACCCGCTCGCGGACGAGCGTTTGTTTAAGTTGGGGAGAATGTAACGACCCGACCCGTCGTTACGGGAATTACCACCCCGTTACCTGGCATTTACATATATTATGTTTTTTTTTAAAACAGTATTAGAGTATATCGGGTGAGTTAGGAGTGATTTGGATTGAAAATGAAACAAATAGCATGTTTGAAGAAAGCTTGAATATGAAAAGTCAACCGAGAGTTGACTATTGAGTTAAAGTGCTCGGAACCGGATTCTGATGATTCGACTAGTTCCGGGGGATCATTTATGACTTAGGAGAACAATCGGAATTGAATTCGGAGGTCCGGTGTAGTTTTAAGCTTGAATTGGCAAATGTTGAATTTTGGCGAAAACCGGATGGTAGGTGATATTTTGATCCGGGGTCGGAATGGAATTCCGACAATTTCTGTAGCTTCGTTATGTGATTTTGGATATGTCCGCAAATTTTCAGGTCATTCGGACATCGTTTGATCGGGTTTTGGATTGAATGTTAGTTTTGAAAGTTTTGAAGAAACTTAGGCTTGAATCCGTGGATAATTGGTGATTTTGATGTTTAGTATGGTGTTTTTATGGTTGGAATAAGTTCGTATCATGTTTTGGAGTATGTTGGTGGTTTTCGTTGGGGTCCCGGGGGTCTCGGGATGAATACGGGGGTCCAAACGGACCATTTTTGAAAGAAAAGAGTAAAATCTGGTTGCTGTCATAACCTCAGCAGACAATTGCTCTCCGCGATCGCGGGGATAGGGATGCGATCGCGTAGAGCTGGGGGCTAATTGCATCGCGATCGCAGGGTAACAGTCGCGATCGCGTAGAATTAAACGGGTGTTAATCGCGATCGCAGGCTAATCTACGCGATCGCGTAGAAGAAGAAATGGGTCCAGGGAAATATGCTACGCGATCGCAGGAGTAGAGGACGCGATCGCGTGAAGCAGGGTGATTGTGCATCGCGATCGCGTGAAGGAAGTCGCGATCGCGTGAGGCCGAGATTTTGAGCATCGCGATCGCGTGAAGAAGATCGCGATCGCGTAGAAGAACCTGTTCTGGCAGTGAATTTAATCCAGAAACAGAGAGTTACGGGTTCATTAACCCAAAACTCAATTTCAAGCCCTAGAGAGAAGAAAACTCGAGGAAATCACCTGAGAAGTCATCGGGTATCGTCGGAGGTAAGGTTCTTGACTCAAAAACATCAATTTATGGTAGTATTAACATCAATCTTCATGAAATTGGGTTGAAATCTTGAAGAAATGTGGCCTAAGTTTTGAAAACGGGATTTTTGGATTTGGAGGGTCATTTGAACTCCGATTTCAATAAATTTTATATGCACGGACTCGTGGCGAGATAAGGATCGCGTTGGTACTAATTTCGGAATTTTCCGAGCAGTGGGGCCTGGGGTCGGGTTTTATCAACTTAGTGTAATTTTGCGAATTTCATATAAATTGAAGTGGGTTATGATTCCTTGACCCGTAATTGATATAATTATTTTTATTTGACTAGATTCTACACACGAGGCAACGAAATTCAAAGGAAAAGGCATCGCGGACGATTCTACGACCGGCTAAAGGTGAGTAGTTTGTATATATTGTAGCCTGAGGGTTCGAAACCCCGGCTTAGCACATTGTGACGCTAATAGGGCGTGGCTCGCACACCGTAGCAGGTGCGGGATTGATTGTGATTGGGGATTGAGACTAGGTCCATCCCAGGAATGAATAATATGTTGTTAGTGTTGGAAATACACTGTATTTGCTATATTTGTGGGCCGTAAGCCTTGTTTGGGGCCTTGTGCCGATCTGTAGCGTCCTTAGAGGACAATATTTATGTGATAGCTATAATTGCTTAAATCACTGATCTCAGTCCTGGAAATTGAAATCACATTTTTGAAATGCTAAGTCACCGGCTTTTACAAACTTAATAAAGTTAAAGTATTTTTCATCAATTATGAATTGAGAACTGGAAATAAGGAAAATGAATTGTTTTGTGACTTAATTGCTTATTGTGGACTGAGTATGGGATCGGGCTGCACGCCGCAGTGGTTGATGTGAGGATCGGGCTGCACGCCGCAGCAGTATTGCGCTTGGGCTGTAGGAGCCCCTCCGGAGTCTGTACACACCCCCGGTGAGCGCCGTCGACGTTAAATGGGATCGGGCTACACGCCGTAGCAGTTATGTGCATTGCATTGCATCTGTATTTGTTGGATTACTCTGTGGTAGCCGTATTGTATTATTGTTGCTAGTTCGTAGGAGATTCGGACCGTAGTGTAGCTTCATATCGTGGTATTTTGTGGATTTCTTACCGTCACCTACATGTATATATTTGTTACTCACCGAGTACCTAGTACTCACCCCTACTCCCCGCACCTTTTGTGTGCAGACTCAGGTACACAGGAGCAGTAGACGGACATCTCCAGCGTTTACATTGTCACATCGAGTTGCTGAGGTAGCTGCCTACGTTCGCAGAGCCTAGCTTCTCCTCTCATTCCAGTTGTTATTGTATATTTTGTATTCAGACTTGAGTACTTCTATATCGTACTCTCTATTTCCTGTTGGGTTTTGTTAGAGGCTCTAGACTTGTGACTCCGGATCTTTGGGGGTGTCAGTACTTTTGTTCAGTATTACTATTATTGGAGTTCTTAAACTCATATATTCTTCTTGGGTTGTCCATTTGGGGACTGGTATTGTGTTATAATTAAACTGTTGGTCTGGCTGGCCTAGCTTGATTGTTAGGCGCCATCACGACTGGATTTGGGTCGTGACAGTAACCATAATTTAGTTGTTCCTATTAACGTTCTTTCTATGTATCTTGGTGCATTTGGTATTCCTATCTTATTGTCTATAATCTGTTTTGTCATGTATCCTACCCATAACTGGATTGTCTTATTTATATCTTTTACACAGTCTAGGTCTAAGAAATTATGTTGTATTGTTGTTGGTATTTGTGTTGGAATCCACTTTGTATATCTTGGTTCTCTATTATTTCTATATGTTTTCGTATATTTATAATTTGTATAACTCTTTTGTTCTAGTTGTGTATCTTTTGTTCCCGATGTACTAGGTTTTTCATCTATTATCGCATTTATTTCTATACGATCATTTCTACCTTCTACGTTCTCTTCGACTTGTGCTATATTTTCTAAAATTTCCGTATTTGTTTCGCTTGTTTCTGAATAATTTTCTAAATCACTATTATTATTTGGTTCAGTTATTTCTTCTGTTCTAATTATTTCTAATTTGTTATCATTTTCTAACTTTTCTTTTTCTCCTTCCTGTAATTGTTCTTTGAATCTATTTATCTCAATTTGTAATTTATTTTCTCGTTCTTTTTCTTTTTGTCTGGTTGCATATAGTTCTTTTAACATGTTTAATTCTTTTTCTAATTCTATTATTCTTGCATTTTTTGTTTCTTTTATCTGATTTATTTCTCTTTTTGATTGTTGTTTAATTTTTTCTATCTCATATTTTCGATCTATTTCTTCATTTTCTCTTGCTATTCTTACCAACGCAGTTAAGCTATCTTCTAGTTTTTGTGATTCTTTTACTAACATTAGATATAAGTTGTTTCCTATTTTCTTATATTTTCTTCCTATATTAGAAAATACAATTTTTATTTTTAGTCCTTCTGGGTTTTCATATGTTTTTTCGTTGTCACAACCCAAAACCCCGGTCGTGATGGCGCCCAACACAATGCTAGGCAAGCCCGACCATATTATCTCTTAAACCAGCCAAATTATTAATTCCAATTAATCCTGTTAAACTTAAACAACAAGTGTTCATGTCAATACGATAAACGCAATAGTAGCAACATACAAAGTACGGTCCCAACCGAATCGTGGTGTCACGAGTCTGAGCCTCTACATATGAGATCTACTACAAAATCCAGACTAATCAGAATGGAAACAACAAAATGATAAAGAAGGAGAAAACAGGTTCTGCGGACGTCGGCAGCTACCTCGTAGTCTCCGCGGAATAGAAATGGATAAGCAGCTGCGACAGCTCAACTGCTCTCTGGCACCTGTGAATCTCCACAAAAAGTGCAGGGGAGTGGGGTGAGTATATTTCAACTCAGTGAGTAATAGTAATAAATAACAACTGGAAGTGAGAACACCTGTACTATCACTAAACAGTTCTAAGGCAAACCCCCACAGGTAAGTCATCACTATAATGAGTACTCTCATCTCTAGTCCACATCTATCTCAACCAGGTCCCACACTGACCCTACCCTCACTCGTACCACTACGATGTACAACCATCTCAATATATGGAGATATATACATCTGTCTGTAATGTATAAATATTTAAGTATGTATAAGGATATGAATAAGTATAATGTTGCGGCGTGCAGCCCGCTCCAATACATATACCGCTGCGGCGCGCAGCCCGCTCCATTTAACGTCAACGGCACTCACTGGGGGTGTATACAGACTTCGGAGGGGCTCCCTAGGCCCAAGCGCTATGATATTGCGGCGTGCAGCCCGATCCACACATATATCACAGCGGCGTGCAGTCCGATCCAATATATATATATATATATATATATATATATACATATATAATTATACTGCTGCGGCATGCAGCCCGATCCCATAATATACCAGCGCTCACTGGAATGTGTGCAGACTCAGACTCCGAAGGGGCTCCTACAGCCCAAGCACAATAATACTGCGGCGTGTAGTTCGTCCCACTTGTATATTACTGCGACGTGCAGTCCGATCCACATATATATCACTACGGCGTGCAGTCCGATCCAATACATAGAGTGCTGCGGCGTGCAGCCTGATCCAACATATATATATATATATATATATATATATATATATATATATATATATATATATATATATATATATATATATATATATATATATAATATCTTATAGTGGGTCCTCGACCCTAACCTAGTCAGTATAGACTTGGCCTCTCAGGCCCTATATAATATCTCATAGTGGGTCCTCGACCCTATCTCAGTCAATATAGACTTGGCCTCTCAGGCCCAATATAATATGTCACAGTGGGTGCTCGACCCTATCTCAGTCAATATAGACTTGGCCTCTCAGGCCCACTCAGTTAGAACAAGGAATCCCACCCCAAGTAGTCTTCCTCAAGGTACACATCTAGTACTGGCTCGTGATATGCCATACAACTATAACTACGGCTGAGTGTATGTATCCAGCATGATATGAGGGTCACCTAGCCCTACAGGTTTCCCTAATACTTCTACAGGTCGGTACAAGGCCCCAAACACGGCTACCAGCCCAACTACACAGTTATAAGCTCATTCATAGTCATAATACACAATAAACTATCAGTCGGGAAGGACCAAGTCCAATCCCCCAATCACAATGCCACCACGCCCGTCACATGACGCGTGTCTCATCTCTACATAGCATTGTATAGTGCAAGCACGGGGTTTCAAATCCTCAGTACATTATTTACTACCACCACTCACCTCGAACCGGTAGAAGTCCTAGCTCGCTTTGCGCTTGCCTCGCAAATCAATCTCCTCGGATGCCAAATCTGCTCAAAATCAATGAGAATACATCAATATAGGCTAATTAGACATAACCCAATCGAAATAACTCGATTTACACCAAAACCCACAAAGTTGTCAAAACCCGACTTTCGGTACGCTTCTTGAAAAATCACGAAAGTCACATATTCGGAACCCTCACCTAGATACGAGTCTATGCATATAAGATTTACCAAATTCGGACTCCATTTGTCCACTCAAATCCTTGTTTTTCTAAAGTTTAAGCCTAGGGCTAAATCCTCCATAAAATACCCCAAATTCCTCCATTTTCATGATATAATTGCATAATATTATCAATACTAATCATAATATGAGTCCATAGTTGATTACCTAACGAATTCCTTTGAATTTCTCTTCAAAATCGCCCAAATCGCCTCTAAAGCCGAGACCCCAAATGATGAAATGTTTATGAAATTTCTAAGTTCTGATACAATTAATCTTCTACGATTTTCGCTTTTGCAGACCATTTCCGCCCCTGCGGAACCGCTTTTGCGACCAATTGGTCGCTTCTGCAAACCCAGGCCTATTTGGCCATTTCCGCACCTGCGATCCACGGACCGCTCCTCGCTTCTGCGACCAGTTGGTCGCTTCTGCAAACCCAGGCCTATTTGGCCATTTCCGCACCTGCGATCCACGGACCGCTCCTGTGCGTCCGCTTCTGCGGAAATTCTCCCGCTCCTGCGGGATTTCCCGCTTCTACGACTAGGAGTCCGCCTCTGCGTACTCGCCTAAGCGGCTACCCTTCTGCTTCAGCGATCCCTAACCTCATGGCCCTGGGCCGCTTCTGTGGCTCACATTCCGCACCAGTGGTGCCACCCCTGCGGGCCCAGCTCCGCTTTCGTGATCAACAGTGCGTCTGCGCCCCCACGTCCGCTCCTGCGGACTCGCTCCTGCGCCCCCATTTCCGCAGGAGCGAAAACAACAGAACCAGAGTCAAAACCTGCAATTTTCCACATTTTCTCCCGTTTAGCCATCCGAAAACACCCCGAGACCCCCGGGACCTCATCCAAACATGCCAACACATCCTAATACCTTATTTGAACTTGTTCCAATCCTCAAAACACGTCTAACAACATCAAAATCCATAATTCACATCGAATTCAAGCCTAAATTCCTTAAAACTTTCCGAATTACACATTCAATCAAAAACCCGACCAAACGACGTCCGAATTATCTGAAAATTTCCGGACATAACCAAAATCACATGACGAAGCTACAGAAATTGTCGGAATTCCATTCCGACCCTTGGATCAAAATCTCACCTATCGTTCGGACTTCGCCAAAATTCAACCTTAGCCAATTCAAGCCTATTTCTACACCGGACCTCCAAATTCAATCTGATTGCTCCCTCAAGTCACAAATCACCTCCCAGAACTAACCAAATCATCAGAATCCGATTCCGAGCCCTCTAACTAAATAGTCAACTCCATGTTGACTTTCCATATTCAAGTTTCCTTCAAAAAGGCTATATGCCTCATTTTCAATCCAATTCACTCCTAACTCACCCGATAGACTCTAACACCGATATAAAAGCATAAAACATGTAATTACAACATAACGGGGTGGTAATTCCCGTAACGACAGGCCGGGTCGTCACATTCTCCCCAACTTAAGCAAGCGCTCATCCTCGAGCGTACCAGAGTGGTAGTAGAAGCAACCTAATAGCTGAATGACCTTACCAAGCATATATTCGGGGCGATCACACATCACCCTATCTCACATAAGTCTGAAAACACCATATAGATGAAATTTCACAGACCATCTAAACCATAACCCCATTGCACTTTCTGAAATCATGCGCCAAATGCTAATCCCATGCCTATACTCAGGATACACTCGAATCCACTGCAATAACCCATACTCACTACTCCAGGTGAGATCATATGATGAATCAACAACCCAATTACTCGAGACAATAGTCTCTAATCATGACAACTGGCCACAATAACCAAATACTAGCAGAAAGAACCTTTCTCATTAGATAGAGTCTTATTCCAACACCTTCATATCCTGTTCATGGAAACCGAACACGCAATACATCAAACCCATCTCTCAGGTCAACCATTTATGAATCCATTTCCCTTTTAGCTGATACCACAACAGATTTCGGAGCCAAATCTCGATATTACCTTTCTAACTAATTGAAATCACATATGCTCGCACTCATTAATGACTCAAATGATCATTTCGGTTATAACACACCGCACTGCTGATATGACACCTCAACACCGGCCTAAGCCATGACAAGCAAAACACAGGCTCCAATAAGAACGATCTGAACACGCTCGAATCATGACAATCCGACTCACACAAAAGAGCTATAATTCAAATTCCTCAATAGCATCAGAACACATAATTGAGATCTCGTCTCATATCATAGAATTAGAGTACCTGAATCCTCCTAGAAAGGTCATAACATCACGTGGCCTTGCCACAACTCATGATTCTATCCAAACACTATTACTCATGGAGCACCTCAAGTCACCAAGCTCTAAACGGTCAGCCACACACATATCTACGTCTGAACTCAAGCAATCAATCACACCTACGGTGATACAATGATATACGCTATCAAATCCTCAAAGGACACAACCGATGTGCTATTTCCCGAGCGATGCCCAATACGGACTATTCCTCAGAAGCTAGGAAGTATTGTATACAAAGTAACATATAGGAAGATGTATTTTCCCAATCACACTGTTGCGGCGCGCAACCCGTTCCAATAACATACCTGTGGCGGCGTGCCACCCGAACCAGATACCATACCTGTGGCGGCTTTCCACCCGATCCAAACACTATACCTGTGGCAGCGTGCCACCCGATCCATGAACACATCTAGCAAAGGGAATGCACATCGAGTCAAGTCGCTCATCGCAACAACATATACATAGCCTCAAGCTCGGCCACCTAAAATGCATCCGACAAAGTTCCTCAATACTGGAACTGAATCAATGGTAGATATACCTCTACACTAACATCCGCCACGAAGGCCCAACTGAAAAAGCAATACCTGTGTCATGACCAAAACCCGGCCGTGATGGCGCCCAACACAATGCTAGGCAATCCCGACCATATAACCTCTTAACCCAGCCAATTATTTATTCCAATTAATCAAATTAAACATAAACAACACGTGATCATGTCAAATGATAAGCGTGATAGTAAAAACATACAAAAATACGGTCCCAACACATCGTGGTGTCACGAGACTGAGGCTCTACAGAGTAACATCCTAATACAAACAAGTCTAGGCAAAACGAAGACAATAAGATAATAAGGAAGGAGAAAACAGGCTCTGCGGACGCTGGCAGCTACCTCGTAGTCTCCTCAAAAGTAGGTGATAATCAGTAGCTACAACAACTCAACTACTCTCGGGCACCTGTGAATCTGCACAAAAAGTGCAGGGGAGTGGGGTGAGTATATTTCAACTTAGTGAGTAATAATAATAAGCAATAACTGAAAGTAACAACTCCTGTGCTATCACTAAACAGTTCTAAGGCAACCCACACAGGTTAGTAATCACTACAGCAAGTACTCTGATATCCAGTCCACATCTATCTCAACTAGGTCCCACATTGACCAAATCATTACCCGTACCGCTATGGTGTACAGCCAACTCAATGTATGTAAATATATACGTACGTGTATAATTTATAAGTATTTGAGTATGTATATGGATATGCATAAGTATAATGATGCGGCGTGCAACCCGCTCCAATATATATACCGCTGCAGCGCGCAGCCCGCTCCATTTAACGTTGACGGCGCTCACTGGGGGTGTATACAGACTTCGGAGGGGCTCCCTAGGCCCAAGCGGCATAATACTGCGGCGTGCAGCACGATCCACACAAATATTATTGCGACGTGCAGTCCGATCCAATATATATATGCATATATATCTATATTACTGCGGTGCGCTGCCCGATCCCATAATATACACCATCGCTCACTGAGAATGTGTGCAGACTCAGACTCCGAAGGGGCTCCTACAGCCCAAGCGCAATAATACTGCGGCGTGCAGTCCGTCCCACATGTATATTACATGTATATTACTGCGGCGTGTAGCTCGATCCAACAAGGATATATATATAATACCTCATAGTGGGTCCTCGACCCTATCCCAGTCAGTATATACTTGGCCTCTCAGGTCCAATATAATATCTCACAGTGGGTCCTCGACCCTGTCTCGGTCAATATAGACTTGGCCTTTCAGGCCCAATATAACATCTCATAGTGGGTCCTTGACCCTATCTCAGTCAATATAGACTTGGCCTTTCAGGCCCAATATAACATCTCATAGTGGGTCCTTGATAATCTCCCTCAAGGTACACATCTAGTACGGGCTCATGTTATGCTATACAACTATAGTTACGGCTGAGTGTATGTTTCCAACATGATATAAGGGTCATCTAGCTCTATAGGTTCCCTAATGCTCTACAGATCGGCACAAGGCCCCAAACATGGCTATCATCCCAATTGCACAGTTATAATCTTATTATCAGTCATAACACACAGTATACTATTAATCGGGAAGGACCAAGTCCAAGTCCCCAATCACAATGTCACCTATCGATCGGATATCGCCACAATTCAACTTTGGCCAATTCAAGCCTAAAACTACACCGGACCTCCAAATTCAGTTCCGATCATTCCCCTAGCTCAATAACGACCTCCCAGAGCTGGCCGAATCATCAGAATTCATGACATAACGCAATGTCAGTTCATGACATAACGCAATCGAAATAACTCGATTTTCACCAAAACCCACAAAGTTGTCAAAACCCGACTTTCGGTACGCTTCTCGAAAAATCATGAAAGTCACATATTCGGAACCCGCACCTCGATACGAGTCTATGCATATAAGATTTACCAAATTCGGACTCCATTTGTCCACTCAAATCCTTGTTTTTCTAAAGTGTAAGCCTTGGGCTAAATCCTCCATAAAATACCCCAACTGCTCTCTAACACCTGTGAATCTGCACAAAAAGTGCAGGGGAGTGGGGTGAGTATATTTCAACTCCGAGCTCTCTAACTCACAGGTCAACATCCAGCTGACTTTTCTCAACTATTCCTTCTTCTAAGAGACTATTTGTCTCAATTGCAGCCAAACTCGATCCGGATTGACTCAAACTTACCCAACATACATATTACAACATTAACAAGCAGATAACGGGGATAACGGGGTGATAACTCACATGATTACGAGCCGGGTCATCACAACCTGCCAGCCGTCTGCTGGTCCTAGGGTACCTCTACCCTGCGGGAGCATGATCTGATGCACTCTGCCACGCAGTTTGTGACATTTTTCTAATATAGTCCATATCACATTAGTCTAGATAACCTGGCTTATGACAACCAGTCTGCAATCATATACCATTATTCAAATTCATCGTATCAAGTAACAAGAGATCAGTTAGGGCTTCCAATTTCCAATAACCGCTAAACGGTGTCGATATACACGACATACCACTACTACGTAGGCGGATTAAGAGAACTTCCAATCTCCAACACATATATAACACATGAATCACTATACCTGGTTCCACACTCCACCGTATGAATACATAACGCACATCAAGCGCCCATTCGTACCACGAAAGCCATTCAAGAATTTCACTATACCATCATCGACTCAATTATTACAGTCGATCCAACAAGAGAATACCACCATACCATTAGATATTATCAGTTTACATTACCTTGTCCTTTTGGACCATATTCCCTGCTAATTCACTAGAATAGCAGTACCATTTTCTTTAATCACCAGAAAGGTCGATTCTTAAATCGCTTGCAGCTGTCCGCGCTGCACAACAATTTTAATGACTTCACATATATTCTGAACTGATCTCAAAACCTTGAATATGCCATTATCAACTTTCCATCACACATCGCATATGCCACACCACACTAAGATAGCATGAAAATTCATATTCTTTTCTTACGACGCAAACATCGGCGCACTCAACTAGCCAAGGACTTTCATGATCCCATATAGAGAAAACTCATTACTCATTCCACGCCTTGTACACCAACCGGGAAAATACACTCATTTTCAAACCACGGTAAAACACATCATAAACTCTTTCTCCCAATTACAATTATATTGCATAAGTTGAACTGCCAGGACTGAGTCCTTATTCCCATAACGGGTTCACAACTGCCAGCACTCAAAAGCTTTATTGCACAATATTTGCGAGATTCGTTACTTCAAACGTATACCAGGAATTAATCGTATTCCTTATCATACCATTCCGGTTTATTAACAAGTTGTTCCATTTACCCAGTTTCCTTTCTGATTCATCTTTAATTTAATATTAGCCCTTACTGTAACACTATAATACATCAAGTCATGTTACCACACGAGACTCGTACGTAAGACCACACCTTCTAATACACATAGGCCACTGAATACTCTCTCAATGTTTCCCAGAAGTACCACATTCTACAATACATTATTTTGAAGATCTTCTTGCGATTTGAATTCGTTATCATTACCTTCCAATACGGATTACATAGAATCCCATCATTCACATAATATCACACAAGTCTTGATCTCTTCTAATGAAACCACCGTCTTTAGCCACATGCACAATCTTAAGACACCTGACTATTACAAGCAAAATCTTGAACACCGTAAAACAATTCTCAGGCATCATTCACCCTTATTCGGCTGTAATTCAACTGTCTTATTGAACAAAATCACTCGTGCCTTGCTAGAACCCTGACACCGCAGAACATGATTACATACAGACACAGTTAGCTATCTTAACTTTCTATACACCGAACATTCTTTACCAACATCAGTTCAAAACATCCTAGTATTTCTTCACATCTACGAAGCACCATAACCTTTATCAGAATTTTCCCAACATACTTAGAGACAGAGCCAACACAGCACACAATAATGCAATCCATTAATCAATAACAACCTCACCAACTTGGCTTGGAGCCATACATCTAAGCGCTTTTAGCCACTCATAGCATTCTTGCTCAAATGATGCCACAAAGTTCTAGTTGGATTAAACTCAAGTCATTTACAAGCTTTGGCGGAGATTCAAATCATCAGAAATATTAACTCTTTGCAATTCTTGTATTCATTCACACACAACAGTTAAGCCCACTCTTTAGGTGACAAAAATATTTTCTAAGTCCCAAATTTTCCAAAATTTTTGACAGAGTTTCCTTTGTAACTTGGCGTACCCACCTGTCAGAGAATCACCAAAACCATCCTAGCAATACATTCACAACTCGACAAGACATCACAATGCATATCGACAACATTAGTCTCAATACTACACAAATCATATTATCATAATTGTTACATGAACATGCATTGTACCTGCTCGAATCATAACACATATCAAATACCTTTCAATTACACATGAGGATCAACCCTCCTACTTCTTCTCAATTTAGAATTTCATCACAATACCTTCCACCAGGATACACATAGCATAATCACTTTAGTCTTCCTGAGTTTAAACTCGTTCCACTACACATAAGGAACTTTACCTTCCAATTACGAGATATGATAATTATTCACCACGCCCATAGCGCAAGGCTACACAACAGATTACAATAAGGATCTAACACCTGACAGCTCATACATTATTAAGCTGCCATTTCCACAATTAGGGACAATACCGGTCATATGAGTTTCATAATACCAGCTCAAAAAATCAGCACCTTGTGCTCATGTCATAGACAAAGATCTGGCCTCAAGTCCTCCCGACTAGCCCAACATGAACTCACAGAGATTATATCTCGTCCCTCGATTGGGGAATCACAAGCCATCAAGGCAAACTTATCACTAAGCACTCGAGTGCACGCATCATGTGCAGGAGGAATTTCAAGAATTACATCTCAAGCTGAATCAAACACGCACGATGAGAATTCCAAGAATTTGAAACTTTCCTAAAAGGTTTGCAGCCTTCCGAGGATAAGTACAGGCGTCCCCGTACCGATCCACGAGACTCTACTAAACCGGCTCATGACTCGCAAGACCTGTTAACCTAGGCTCTGATACCAACTTGTCACGACCCAAAACCCCGGTCGTGATGGCGCCCAACACAATGCTAGGCAAGCCCGACCATATTATCTCTTAAACCAGCCAAATTATTAATTCCAATTAATCCAGTTAAACTTAAATAACAAGTGTTCATGTCAATACGACAAACGCAATAGTAGCAACATACAAAGTACGGTCCCAACCGAATCGTGGTGTCACGAGTCTGAGCCTCTACAGATGAGATCTACTACAAAATCCAGACTAAGCAGAATGGAAACAACAAAATGATAAAGAAGGAGAAAACAGGTTCTGCGGACGTCGACATCTACCTCGTAGTCTCTGCGGAATAGAAATGGATAAGCAGCTGCGACAGCTCAACTGCTCTCTGGCACCTGTGAATCTGCACAAAAAGTGCAGGGGAGTGGAGTGAGTATATTTCAACTCAGTGAGTAATAATAATAAATAACAACTGGAAGTGAGAACACCTGTACTATTACTAAACAGTTCTAAGGCAAACCCCCACAGGTAAGTCATCACTATAATGAGTACTCTAATCTCCAGTCCACATCTATCTCAACCAGGTCCCACACTGACCCCACCCTCACTCGTACCACTACGGTTTACAACCGTCTCAATATATGGAGATATATACATCTGTCTGTAATGTATAAGTATTTAAGTATGTATAAGGATATGAATAAGTATAATGCTGCAGCGTGCAGCCCGCTCCAATACATATACCGCTGCAGCGCGCAGCCCGATCCATTTAACGTCGACGGCGCTCACTAGAGGTGTATACATACTTCGGAGGGGCTCCCTAGGCCCAAGCGCTATGATACTGCGGCGTGCAGCCCGATCCACACATATATCACTGCGGTGTGCAGTCCGATCCAATATATATATATACATATATAATTATACTGCTGCGGCGTGCAGCCCGATCCCATAATATACTATCGCTCACTGGAAATGTGTGCAGACTCAGACGCCGAAGGGGCTCATACAGCCCAAGCGCAATAATACTGCGGCGTGCAGTCCGTCCCACTTGTATATTACTGCGGCGTGCAGTCCGATCCACATATATATCACTGCGGCGTGCAGTCCGATCCAATACATATAGTGTTGGAGCATGCAGCCCGATCCAACATAGATATATATATATAATATCTTATAGTGGGTCCTCGACCCTATCCCAGTCAGTATAGACTTGGCCTCTCAGGCCCAATATAATATCTCATAGTGGGTCCTCGACCCTATCTCAGTCAATATAGACTTGGACTCTTAGGCCCAATATAATATCTCACAGTGGGTCCTCAACCCTATCTCAGTCAATATAGACTTGGTTTCTCAGGCCCACTCAGTTAGAACAGGGAATCCCACCCCAAGTAGTCTTCCTCAAGGTACACATCTAGTACTGGCTCGTGATATGCTATACAGCTATAACTACGGCTGAGTGTATATATCCAGCATGATATGAGGGTCACCTAGCCCTACATGTTTCCCTAATACTTCTACAGATCGGCACAAGGTCCCAAACACGGCTACCAGCCCAACTACACAGTTATAAGCTCATTCACAGTCATAATACACAATAAACTATCAGTTGGGAAGGACCAAGTCCAATCCCCCAATCACAATGCCACCACGCCCGTCATATGACGCGTGTCTCATCTCTACATAGCACTGTATAGTGCAAGCATGGGGTTTCCAACCCTCAGTACATTATTTACTACCACCACTCACCTCGAACCGGTAGAAGTCCTAGCTCGCTTTGCGCTTTCCTCCCAAATCAATCTCCTCGGATGCCAAATCTACTCAAAATCAATGAGAATACATCAATATAGGCTAATTAGACATAACGCAATCGAAATAACTCGATTTACACCAAAACCCACAAAGTTGTCAAAACCCGACTTTCGGTACGCTTCTCGAAAAATCATGAAAGTCACATATTCGGAACCCGCACCTCGATACGAGTCTATGCATATAAGATTTACCAAATTCGGACTCCATTTGTCCACTCAAATCCTTGTTTTTCTAAAGTGTAAGCCTTGGGCTAAATCCTCCATAAAATACCCCAAATTCCTCCATTTTCATGCTATAATTGCATAATATTATCAATACTAATCATAATATGATTCCATAGTTGATTACCTGACGAATTCCCTTGAATTTTTCTTCAAAATCGCCCAAATCGCCTCTAAAGCCGAGACCCCAAATGTTGAAATGTTTCTGAAATTTCTAAGTTCTGATACAATTAATCTTCTACGATTTTCGCTTTTGCGGAACATTTCCGCCCCAGCAGAACCGCTTTTGCAACCAATTGGTCGCTTCTGCGAACCCATGCCTATTTGGCCATTTCCGCACCTGCGATCCACGAACCGCTCCTGCGCGTCCTCTTCTGCGAAAATTCTCCCGCTCCTGCGGGATTTCCCGCTTCTACAACTAGGAGTCCACCTCTGCAGACTCGTCTAAGCGGCTACCCTTCCGCTTCAGTGATCCCTCACCTCATGGCCCTGGGCCGCTTCTGCTGCTCACCTTCCGCACCAGCGGTGCCGCCCCTACAAGCCCAGCTCCGCTTCCGCGATCAACAATGCTTTTGCGCCCCCAGGTCCGCTCCTGCGGACTCGCTCCTGCTCCCCCGTTTCCGTAGGAGCGAAAACAACAGAACCAGAGTCAAAACCTGCAATTTTCCACATTTTCTCCCGTTTAGCCATCCGAAAACACCCCGAGGCCCCCGGGACCTCATCCAAACATGCCAACACATCCTAATACCTTATTCGAACTTGTTCCAATCCTCAAAACACGTCTAACAACATCAAAATCCATAATACACATCGAATTCAAGCCTAAATTCCTTAAAACTTTCCGAATTACACTTTCAATCAAAAACCCGACCAAACGACGTCCGAATGATCTGAAAATTTACGGACATAACCAAAATCACATGACGAAGCTACAGAAATTGTCGGAATTCTATTCTGACCCCTAGATCAAAATCTCACCTACCGTTCGGACTTCGCCAAAATTCAACCTTATCCAATTCAAATCTATTTCTACATCGGACTTCCAAATTCAATTCCGATTGCTCCCTCAAGTCACAAATCACCTCCCGAAACTAACCAAATCATCAGAATCCGATTCCGATCCTTCTAACTAAATAGTCAACTCCAGGTTGACTTTCCATATTCAAGTTTCCTTCAGAAAGGCTATATGCCTCATTTTCAATCCAATTCACTCCTAACTCACCGATAGACTCTAAAACTGATATAAAAGCATAAAATATGTAATTGCAACATAACGGGGTGGTAATTCTCGTAACGACGGGCCGGGTCGTCACATTCGTCTACAGCAAATTCCTCTTTATTCATTTTTTATATTGTGTTGGAATCTATATTCTAATCTATCTTTTTTTGTTTGTAGTTCTTTTTCCTTTTTCCTTATAACTTTTAGAAGATGTCTTTTTCTTTCGTATTTATCCATATTTTTGCTTCTTATGTGCTAGCCTTTCTTGTACTTTAATAATATATTTGTATTCTATGTTTGAGATTATATCAATTAATTGGTTGAGTCTATTATTATTTTCCTTTGATTCACTCAGTTTTTTGTATTCCGGATATAATGATTTTAATTCATTTTTTAACTTTTTATATTCCATCCTATTTTTGTATGGTCTTCTCATTGTTTCAATCTTTATTCTATTTTCATATCGCCATTAGCGGTGATACCATTTCTGGGGTGTTGGTCGGGGTATAGCTCCGATTAGCTCTGTTAGTCCGATTAGCTAGATTAGTTACTAACTGTGTTGGTAACTGATTAAATTTTTGATTCATTGCTGGTTAAATGCTAAATTATAATTTTCTTTAGCTAAGGATTTTAATAACAGTAATTTTTCTATATTATTATTTAAGGATTCTATACGTGTGATATTTCTAGTTTGCATATAATTATCTAGATCAATTTTCATATTTTGTTCGGTTTTAGCTATTTCAAGCATAGTTTCTGTCCAATAATTTAAATATTCGTAATTTATCATATCTTAGTCTGTTTCGGCCCCTGAAAGCTCTAATTCCCACATATCTGTATTATAGTCATAATTATATACTTCTTCTAGTTCTTCAGTCCATTCTTGGTTTATTATTTGTTCTAAAGTTTCTTTTTCATAATCAAGTATTTATTCCATATGATTTTTCTTATACCTAGTTCTGGTATATTTCTAAGTGTATATAAAACAAGTATTTTATAATTATCTACCATATCATCAAGTATAAATGTTATCATTATTTTTCATATGTTGCTATTGTTCTTATGATATTCCTTCTAATCTTCTTACTTTACTAACATATTTATCATATAATAATAGGGTATAAAGAACAATTTTTCTGGTCACTACCATGGCCCTTTGCTCTAATCATTTACCCTAGCAATGTCCTCAACTTTGGTACTCCCCTAAACGGCATATCCTCGCCTCACTGGTTTCCCACTAGGAGTGACTTAGCCTAGGTTTAATTTTAGCATACTTCCATGGCAAACTTGCTCAAATTATTCTTTATAACATTATTATAACATGATAAAAGTTATAGTATCGTAAGATGATTATTAGGAATATAAGAATTTAGCTATGCATAATCATAAATGATTTTACCTGTTCTTGTAGATTCGTGTTGTTAGCTTGTTGCTCCATAGATATTTCAACCTGAATATATTTTATTTGAAGTAATTTTGAGATGTTTATAAAAAAAAGAAAACTTGCTTCTGTCGAAGTCTTACTCTACAATGTACATAACCTATCCTATTTATAAAAAAAATGTGACCTATACTATTTACAAATGGCCTGTCTTTTACTATTCACAAATGGCCTTTACTGTTTATATATATTTGGCCGGACATAATAATTTACAGACATAATACACTATTTACTTTATGACTTTTGCATAAAGTTACTATTTACTTTATGACTTTTGCATAAAGTCACTATTTATTTATGACTTTTTGCATGAAGTCATTATCTTCATGAATTTTTTCCGTATCTCTTCTTTATCTCTTCTTTTGTCTTTTCCTTTTTTTTCTTTATGTCCTTTCTCTTTTTTGTCTTCTCCTTCTTTTTTCTTTATGTCCTTTCTCTCTTTTATCTTTTTCTTTGTTTCCTTTCTTTCTTTGTCGGTTGGACAAATCTTTTTACTGGTCTACTTTTTCTTCGTTCATATCTCTATTTTTACTCGAACTATACTGTCACGACCCCAATCCCGGTCGTGATGGCACCCAACACAATGCTAGGCAAGCCCGGTGTCACGACCCCAAATCCGGTCGTGATGGCACCAAGCACACTGCTAGGCCAGCCTGACCACTCAATAACAATGACGGAGCTAGGAGCTCGCTTTATCCCAATTTAACATATCAAATCGTGAAACAACAGTGATATATATATATATGGAAAATGAGGAATCAAGTCCCAACACAAACCAACTCCCATAGACCGAAGGGTCAAGAGTCATGAGCCTCTACTGAACATAAGTGTAATAATGGTTTACAAGATACCAAATGTGGAAAGAAATAGCAATACAGAATCAAAAGACAGTAGGAAGAAATATCGGGTCTTGCGGACTCTGCAGCTACCTCGTATATCCCACAAAAGACGCCTCGAACAGCTACCGAATCACTGCTGAGAGGTACCTGGATCTGCACACAAGGTGCAGGGAGTAAAATGAGTACTGCCAGACTCAGTGATAATAAACAAGGGTAAGACAACGCAGATAAGAAATACGCAATAAAGCACCATGCAAAGCTGTAATCAAATACCCTGTCACAGAATCAATATTAACTGTACCTGTACCAATAAGTGCCAACAAACGGCATAACAGCTATCAGATGTATCTAAATGCAATGCAATGCATGATATCACCGCTACGGCGCGTAGCCCGATCCAATTTGGGTACCCGTGCTCACTGTGGGGGTTCAGACTCCGGAGGGGCTCCTACAGCCCAAGCACAATATTATGAAAATACGCTGCGGCACGCTCCCGATCCACTATATATACCGCTGCGGCGCGCAGCTCGACCCACTACCAGTCAGCTAATATGCAATTACAGCCTAGCGGGCTCCAAATTTTGAAAACTCTTTTATCGTTTTTCAGTTAAAAACAGTACTATCAAGTTCCAGAGATTGGAAATAACATGATAACAGTAAATAGCTACGGACTGGTAGTAAACTAACATGTCTATATCACAAGACAATGATAACGATCCTCGCGGGATCCAATGACTGGCTCGCAGCCCACAAGTATACTCAACCATCCAAGAAGGAGGTTCAACGGCTCAAGAGTAGCCAATATCACAATATAGTATGCAACCATCCGAGAAGGAGGTTAAACGGCTCATGAATAGCCAATATCATAATACAGAAACAACAGGTCGGACTAAGCTATAGTCGTTAATACACAATCGACCCCGCACTCACAAGAGAGTACGTGTCTCGCCGCTATACAACGTAACAAAGTTGTGTACCGGGGTTTCAAACCCGCTGGTCATCACCCACATCTATTACTCACCTCAATACAGCGCGACGACTACTCCGCGATGCCCTTGCCACGAGAATCGAGCTCCACATGCATAGAATCGGATCAAATACAGTAGAAACAAAACAAATTAGGGCAATGGGACGACACCCAATCAATACAACTCAATTTACATCAAAATTCCCAAAGTTGTCAAAATCCGACTTTCGGTACACTTCTCGAAAAATTACGAAAGTCACATATTCGGAACCCTCATCTCAATACGAGTCTAGGCATATAAAATTTACCAAATTCGGACTCCATTTGCCCACTCAAATCCTTGTTTTTCTACAATTTTAGGCCTAGGGTTAAAACCCACCTTTAATCCTTCATTTACAGAGAATTAACCAAGGATTTCATGATAAAATGATGTAATTAAGCCACAAACCTTACCTCCGACGAAACCCCAATGATTTCCCAACAATCTCCCGTGAGTCTCCCTCTCTAGAACTCAAAAATGGTGTTTTGGGGTGTTAAACCCGCGACTGGTTCTGTTCTGGTTTTAATTTCACTGCCAGACCATTCCTTCTATGCGATCGCATTGGACCTATGCGATCGCATAGAGTTAAATTTCCCTGCCAATATCACCTTCTATGCTATCGCAATGCATCTCTGCGATCGCATAGCACAATCTTCCGGCTTCCCATTTTCTTCTCTGCGATCGCAGCACAGGATATGCGATCGCAATGTGCAGTCTGATAAGCCTATGCGATCGCACCCCCTGCTATGCGATCGCATAGCACATTTTCCTCACCCCTCCAGGCTCTTCTATGCGATCGCAATGACTCTATGCGATCGCATAGAGCAATTACTGTCTGCAATTTTTCTGCAGCAACTTCATAATCAAACTTGCCCGTTAGGCATCCGAAATGATCCCGAGACCCCCGGGACCTCAACCAATGTCACCAATACATCACATTACCTCATTCAAACTTGCTCAAAACATAAAAACACTATCCTAAACATCAAAATCACCAATTACACACGGATTCAAGCCTAAGTTTTCTTCAAAACTTCCGAGACTAACATTCGATCAAAAACCCGACCAAACGACATCCGAATGACTTGAAATTTTGCGGACATATCCAAAATCACATAACGAAGCTACAAAAATTGTCGGAATTCCATTCCGACCCACGGATCAAAATCTCACCTACCGTTCGGATTTCGCCAAAATTCAACCTTAGCCAATTCAAGCCTATTTCTACACCGGACCTCCAAATTCAATTCCGATTGCTCCCCTAAGTCACAAATCACCTCCCGGAACTAACCGAATCATCGGAATCCGATTCCGAGCCCTCTAACTAAATAGTCAACTCCATGTTGACTTTTAATGTTCAAGCTCCCTTAAAAAAGGCTATATGCCTCATTTTCAATCCAATTCACTCCTAACTCACCCGATAGACTCTAACACTGATATAAAAGCATGAAACATGTAATTACAACATAACGGGGTGGTAATTCCCGTGACGACAGGTCGGGTCGTCACATTCTCCCCTTCTTAAGCAAACGCTCGTCCTCGAGTGGGTCAAGAAACATACCTGAAGTCTCAAACAAGTGAGGATATCTGTTCCACATCTCCCGCTGGATCTCCCAAGTGGCCTCCTCCACGGGTCAACCTCTCTAGTGAACTTTAACTAATGCAATCTCCTTAGACCTCAATTTTCTCGCCTGACGACCCAAAATAGCAATTGGCTCCACATCATAGGATAGATCACCATCAAGCTGAATGGTACTGAAGTCTAATACATGAGACGGATCCCCAATGTACTTCCGGAGCATAAACACATGGAATACCAGATGAACGCTGGATAACCTGGGTGGAAAGGCCAACTCATATGCCACCTCTCCAACTCTCCTGAGTATCTCAAAAGGACCAATGTACCTGGGACTCAACTTCCCCTTCTTCCCGAACCTCATGACACCCTTCATGGGTGAAACCTTCAACAATACTCTGTCACCAACCATGAAAGTCAACTCTCGAACTCTACGGTCTGCATAACTCTTCTGGCGAGACTGTGCTATACGAAGCCTCTCCTGGATCAACTTTGCTCTATCTAGAGCATCCTGAACTAACTCAGTCCCTATCAATCTATCCTCACCAGGCCCAAACCATCCCACGGGGGATCTACATCGTTTGCCATACAATGCCTCGTACGGGGCCATCTGAATACTCGACTGATAACTGTTGTTGTAGGCAAACTCAGCAAGTGGTAAGAACTCATCCCACGAACCACCAAAGTCAATCACACATGCTCTCAACATATCCTCCAGAATCTGAATAGTGCGCTCAGACTGCCCGTTTGTCTGGTGGTGAAATGCGGTGCTCAACTCAACCCGCATACCCATTTCTCGCTAAAATGCTCTCCAAAACTGAGAAGTGAACTGAGTACCCCTGTCGGATATGATAGACACTAGGACTCCATGCAACCGGACAATCTCCCGAATAAAGATCGCTGCCAACCGCTCCGATGAGTAGGTAGTACTAACTGGAATAAAGTGAGCTGACTTGGTCAGCCTATCAACAATAACCCAAACAGAATAAACGAAGGGGTAATAGGGTGATAACTCTTGTGACTACGGGTCGGGTCGTCACATTCTCCCCAACTTAAGCAAACGCTCGTCCTCGAGCATACCAGAGTTGTACTAGAAGCAACCCAATACCTGAATGACCTTACCAAGCATATATTCGGGGTGATCCCACATCGCCCTATCTCACATAAGTCCGATAATACCATATAGTTGGAATTTCACAGTCCATCTGAACCATAAACCACATTGCCCTTCCTGAAATCATATACCAAATGCTAATCTCATGCCTATACTCAGGATACACCCGAACCTACTGTAATAGCCCATACTCGCCACTGCGGGTGAGATCACATGATGTATCAAACAACCCAATCGCTCGAGACGATGGCTTCGGGTCAAAACAATTTCCCAAGGTAACCAAGTACTAACAGAAAAACCTTTCTCATTAGATATAGTCTTATTCCAACACCTTCATATCCTGCCCACGGCAACCGCACACGCGATATATCGAACCCATCTCTCAGGTCAACCATTCATGAATCCATTTCCCTTTTAATTGATACTACAATAGAATTCAGAGCCAAATATCGATATTACCCTTCTAACCAACTGAAATCATACATGCTCGCACTCATTAATGACTCAAATGATCATATAGGTTATAACACACCACACTGGTGACATGACACCTCAACACTGGCCTAAGCCACGACAAGCACAACACAGGCTCCAATAAGAAACATCTGAACATACTCAAATCATGACATCTGACTCAAACAAAAGAGTTGCATTTCAATTCCTCTGTACCATCATAACATATCACTGAGATCGCGTTCCACATCATAGAGAACCTGAATCCTCCTCGAGAGGTCATAACATCACGTGGCCTTGCCACGATTCGTGATTCTATCCCAACACTATTATTCATGAAGCACCTCAAGTTACCAAGCTCAAAACGGTCAGCCACACACATGTTTAGGTCTGAACCCAAGCAATCAATCTCACCCATAGTGAAACAATTAATATACGCTATCAAGTCCTGAAAAGACACAACCGATGTGCTATTCCCCGAGCGATACCAATACGGACTATTCCACGGAAGCTAGGAACTATTATATATAAGGTAACATATAGGAAGCTATATTTTCCACATCACACTGTTGCGGCGCGCACCCCGTTCCAATAGCATACCTTTGGCGGCGTGCCACCCGATCCAGATACCATACCTGTGGCGGCATGCCACCCGATCTAGATACTATACATGTGGCAACGTACCATATGATCCACGCATAAATCTAGCAAAAGGGAATGCACATCGACTCAAGTTGCTCATTGCAACAAACATATATATAGCCTCAAGCCCGGCCACATGAAACGCATCCGACAAAGTTCCTCAATACTGGAACTGACTCAATGGTAGATACCTCTACACTGACATCCGCCACGAAGGCCCAACTGAAAAAGAAATACCTACCAGCCGTCCTCTGGCCCTAGGGTACATTTACCCTGCTGGAACATAATCTGATGCACTCTGCTACGCAATATGTGGTATTTTTCCGACATAGTCCATATCACATTAGTCTAGACAACCCGACTTATGACAACTAGTCTGAAACAAATATAATTATTTGAATTCGTCATATCAAGTAACGAGGGAGCCACTAGGGCTTTCAAATTTCCAATAACCCCTAAACGGTGTCGATACACACAACATACCACCACTACGTAGGCGGATTAAGAGAACTTCTAGTCTCCAACACATATATAACACATGAATCGCTATACCTGATCCCACACTCCACCGTACGAATACATAACGCACATCAAGCGTCCATTCGTACCACGAAAGCCATTCAGGAATTTCACTATGCCATCAACGACTCAATTATTACAGTCGAACCAACAAGAGAATACCACCATACCACTAGATATTATCAGTTTACATTACCTTGTCCTTTTGGACCATATTCCCTGCCAATTCACTAGAATAGCTGTACCATTTTCTTAATCACCCGAAAGGTCGATTCTTAAATCACCTGCAGTTGTTCGCGCTGCTCAATAATTTTAATGACTTCCCATATATTATGAACATATCTCAAAACCTTGAATATGCCATTATCAACTTTCCATAACACATCGCATATACCATACCACACTAAGACAACATGGAAATTCATATCCATTTCCTCCGCCGCAAACATCGGCGCACTCAACTAGTCAAGGACTTTCATGATCCCATAGAAGAAAAATCATTATACATTCCACGTTTCGCATACCAACAGGAATATACTCATTTTCAAACCATGATAAAACATATCACAACTCTTTCTTCCCATTCATTACATAAGCTTAACTGCCAGGACTGAGTCTTTTTACCCACATCGAGCTATGCAACTTGTTATAACCCATATCCACACACGTTAGTTCATTCCATAAGTTAGATAACACAAATCCAAGAAGTAATTATCCTTGAGATGATAAGAAGTTAATCCGATTAATCTTAAGTGATACAAGGGTGCATAAGGTTGATTAACAAGTATTAGAAGTTAAACGAATCAAGGATGCTGTAACTCGTACTTTTGGGTAAACCTATAAATGCTTAGTATACTTAGGAGGTCATGATTTAAGGTATTTGAATCATATAATATTCGTATCATAATTCTTGAAGTCAAACGAGTTATGAAACAAAAGTCGACAAAAGTTGTTGCAACTTAGGTTCATAGTTTTACCTAAACTTTAAGTCACATGTTATTATGTATTTCTCCCAATATACTTGGAATTACGGGGTGATCTACCCACCATATTGAAGATCTATGAGTCTAGTTTCCAACGCATTAAACGGTTTAGCAATACGACATTGGAATAGAGAGATATAGACATTTTCGTGAGACTGCACAAGCTGCTAGGTGCAAGTAGGTGAGTCACCTACTTGGTTAAATGTCGGCCCAAAAGAGGGAATTTCGGGTCCGAAAAGCAGCCCATTAAAAGGCTTATCTTCTGAAATATATACCTCTTTATATTTCACAAATAACCAGACCTAAGACCCTGCAAAATTCCTCCCAAAAATTATCCACAAACCCTAATTGATTTTCCCTCTCTTTCAAGTTCAAATTGGGGGTAAACACTACTGTTTGAAGAACCAAGTTAAAGGCCGAGTTATCCAACAACAAAGGTGAGTTTACTGCTATATTTCATACATTTATTCTGCTGTAAATTCATGGCAATTCGTTATATACATGTAAGAACTCACGGGACGGTGATCGGAAGCCGTGAGTTCAAGTTATTCACTTGTAGCGGACTGTTTTGTGGACTGTTTTGTGTTGCTGTTGGGATGCGTTTTTATTACTGTTTTGTGGAGTTTTGGAGTAGGAAGGGTGTGGAGAAACACCATATATATGTTGGGTTATGGTCTGCTAGTTCTTCGTAATATTTTTGGGTCATTTGGTACGACTATAGTGGCCGTCATATGTATGATGTGATTAGGTTGTGTGTGGACTGTTTTGGGAGGCTCAATATGTTTATTATTGATGTTTTTTAGGCTGTTTGGTGATTGTTTTGAATGGTGTGAAGTCATATATATAGGGGAGGTGCTGTCCGTTTCATCACAAAATAGGTTGTGATTGGTACATAATAGTTGCGACGCTTAAACGTTAACGATAGTGTCATTTCTCCTATTGTAGACTAAGGAGTCATGACGTTTGCATAGCTTGAGGTTGTGGCAGTATATACAAGGTATGTGTGGCTATCCCTTTCCTTATTTTGCACGACTCCGATTAACATAATGTAATGAACGAGCTTCCAAAGATACTCTATTCTTAGAAGCTAAGCAGTACTTACATTGTTTTCCCCTCTTATGGAACGATTGATGTTGATGTTGCTTCTCTTATTCTTATGTTATCAATCTTGTTGGTACTTTCTGATTCCTATAAGGTTCATAGTGAAGAGTTAGTCCTAATAATTTGTACATAGGATACCGACCTTACGTCACTCCGAAAGGTCTACAAGGTATTTCCAGGAGTCGAACATGCATTATATATATGTATCTATTTTACTCTACCGAGCCGCGCTATAGTCGGCCGGGTACGGCACCTATTGTGCAACCACTGATCAGTTGGGTTTTACCGAGCTCCACGTGGCCGGGTACGATTCTACCGAGCCTTATAATGGCCGGGTACGTTTTTACCGAGCCTATTATGGTCGGGTACGACATGATGATGGTGATGCCCACAGAGGCGTATGTTTTAAAATATTATGTATTTATACACATGTATCATGCATTTCATGTCAGTAGCCCTCAGAGGTACTCAGATGTTACAGGTTGTATATTCTCTATCCCTGCTTACATTACTGTTCGTATTCATGGTTCTCTGCCTTACATACTCGGTACTTTATTCGTACTGACGTCCTTTTGTTTGTGGACGCTGCATGTCGTGCTGCAGGTCCTGATAGAGACAGGCAGGTGCAGCTCCCCCATCACAGTAGGTTGTCCAGTTCAGCGGTGATTGGCGAGATCCCTTCTCCGGACTTGCCTTGGTCTTGGTATGCATTTATGTTATAGACATTATGGGTATGTCGGGGCCTTGTTCCGGCTATGTTGCAGCACTTATGTTCCTTTAGAGGCTCATAGACAAGTGTCGACTCATGTATAGTTTGGTATGCCTTGTCGGCTGGTTTTTGTTGTATAGTCTTTCATTTTAGCGTGGTAGCTTGTACCATATGTATATAGTTTCTTGATTGTCCGGTCATCCCATGTTATGTAGGTTCATGCAATCATATTTTATTGTTGGTTGTTCATGATCCATGTCTACCTTTTATATTGGTCTCGTCAGCCCTAAAATATAATAAAGAAGGTTAGATAAAATGTACGTTGGTGCTCGGCAAGTATGGTCGGGTGCTAGTCGTGGTCCTCCAGTTTGGGTCGTGACAAACTTGGTATCAGAGCAAGTCTGTCCTAGGGATTGGCTATGAGCCGTGTCTAGTAGAGTCTTGATTATGGATGTGTAGCGCGCCACATTTATAATCAGGAGGCTACATGACATCAAGGGTTGTTACCTTCTTCCTAAATCTAGATCGTGCATAGAGTTGAGTCGTAAATGTTCGTCTCTAATATTCACCTTGTTTTCTTTCAGCGATGCCTTTGACTAGGAAACAAACAATTAGTAGATGGCTTGATACAGCTGCGGGAGAGGGTACCAGTCAGGTGCCCCAAGCCAGAGCAGGCCAAAGTGAGGCTCATAGTGAGATGTCGTCTCATACCTCATCTACTCCGTCTCCTCCAGAGGATATTAGGTGGCACCCAGCACCTCCAACTCCTCCGTCTGGCACAACAGACCAGGATATGCGTAGTGCTTTGCAGTTATTGACTAGCTTGGTAGCTGCTCAGGCTCAGAGGCAGAATATAGGTGTTGCTGATAACCAGTTAGTACAAGAGTTCGTGATTTTATTAATTTAGACCCTCCGGTGTTTACCGGATCAGACCCCAAGGAGGATCCGCAGACTTTTATTGACCGGGTTCATCGTACACTACGGGTTATGCATGTTAGTGATACAGAGGCAGTAGAGTTGGCTTCTTATCGGCTACGGGATTTAGCGGTTCTTTGGTATGATAGTTGGGAGAGATCCAGGGGTCCGAACGCTCCTCCAGCTGTGTGGAAGGATTTTTCTGAGGCCTTTCTTCGTCACTATTTGCCAGTTGAGATACGACGAGCTAGAGCTGATAAGTTCTTGAACCTTAGACAAGGTAATTTAAGTGTGCGAGAGTATAGCATGCAGTTTGATTCTTTAGCAAGGTATGCTCCCCATATGGTGGCCGAGATGTGTGATAGGGTGCATTTATTCGTGAACGGGTTGGGACCCCATCCGATAAATGAGTGTATGACAGCCTCCTTGGTAGAAGGCATGGATATTTCCCGTATTCAAGCTTATGCTCAGACCCTAGAGGATCGTAAGCGCCAGCAGAGGGCAGATAGGGAGCAGGATAGGGGCCAACATAAGAGGGCGAGATTTGCAAGGTATTCTGATGACTTAAGAGGCAGCGCCAGGCCCCAGTCTTCGAGGAGTTCGGCGCCATCTGTAGCTAGTGCTCCTCCACAGTTTCAGAGGCCTCGATATGATCGATCCTATTCTGGTCCAGGTCAAAGTTCGCAGGCATCTGGATCGCAACATCACAGGGATACTAGTCAGACGAAACCCCCAACACCACGTTGTGATCAGTGCGGCAAGGCCCACTTTGGACTGTGCCGTCGAGGTTCTGATGCGTGTTATTCTTGCGGACAGCCCGGCCATATGATGAGGGATTGTCCTAACAGGGGAGGTAATGGTATGGCTCAACCGACTAGATCTGTGTCTGGTTCTTCCTCATCAGTTCGACCTCCAGCACGGGGTTTTCAGCAGTCGACGGGTCGTGGTAGAGGTAGAGGTGCAGGGCCGAGTTCGAGTGGTGCTCAAAATCGAACATATGCTCTAGTAGGTCGACAGGATCTCGAGTCGTCTCCAGATGTTGTTACAGGTATATTATCTGTGTTTTCTTATGATGTATATGCGTTGATTGATCCGGGATCTACATTATCATATCTTACACCCTTTGTGGCTAATAAGTTTGGCATTGAACCTGAATTGATAAGTAAACCCCTTGCGGTATCTACTCCAATAGGAGATTCTGTGATTGCTAGAAAGGTATATAGAGGTTGCACTGTGATGATTTGTAGTCGTCAAACCTCGGCAGATTTATTTGAGTTAGAAATGGTTGATTTTGATGTGATACTGGGAATGGACTGGTTGGCCTCATGCTATGCAAATGTTGACTGTCGCATGAAGATGGTTAGGTTTCAATTTCCCGGTGAACCCGTCATTGAATGGAAGGGGAACATTGCTACATCGAAAGGTAGGTTTATTTCCTATCTTAAGGCAAGGAAAATGATCTCAAAAGGTTACATTTATCATCTTGTTCGCGTTAGGGATGCTGAGGCAAAGCTGCCTACTCTACAATCTATCCCCGTGGTCAATGAATTTCCAGATGTTTTCCCAAATGAACTCCCAGGCCTTCCTCCAGAAAGGGAGATTGAGTTTAGCATTGATGTGTTGCTTGACACTCAACCGATCTCTATCCCTCCATATAGAATGGCCCCGGTAGAGCTGCGAGAGTTGAAGGCGCAGTTAAAGGACTTGCTGGATAAGGGCTTCATTAGGCCTAGCACTTCACCTTGGGGTGCTCCAGTCCTATTCGTGCGGAAGAAAGATGGGTCATTACGGATGTGTATCGACTATCGGTAGTTGAATAAGTTTACTATAAAGAACAAGTATCCACTTCCAAGAATTGACGACCTGTTTGACCAACTCCAAGGTGCCAAGTATTCCTCCAAGATTGACTTACGTTCAGGGTATCATCAGGTGAGGGTTAAGGAGAAGGATATTCCAAAGACGGCCTTTCGGACAAGATATGGACACTTTGAGTTCTTGGTGATGTCGTTCGGGCTAACAAATGCCCCAGCAGCTTTTATGGATCTCATGAATACTGTATTCAGGCCCTATCTTGATGAGTTCATGATTGTATTCATTGATGACATTCTGGTGTATTCTCGTTCGGAGGAGGAACATGCGAGCCACTTACGGATAGTATTACAGATGCTTCAGGATCATAAGTTATATGCTAAGCTCGCCAAATGTGAATTCTGGCTGAACTCAGTAGCATTCCTTGGCCATGTGATATCTGACGAGGGTATTAGTGTCGACACTCGGAAGATTGATGCAGTAAAGAATTGGCCGAGACCTACAACACCATCAGAAGTTCGTAGCTTCCTACGGCTAGCAGGATATTATAGGCGATTTGTAGAAGGGTTTTCCTCTATATCAGCACCATTGACTAAGTTAACACAGAAAGCTACCAAGTTCCAGTGGTCTAACACTTGTGAACGTAGTTTTCAGGAGCTGAAGGATCGATTGACATCCACACCGGTGCTCACACTCCCTGAAGGAACAGAAGGATATGTGGTATATTCTGATGCCTCAGGTATAGGTTTGGGGTGCGTGTTGATGCAGCGTGGGAAGGTGATTTCATATGCATCAAGACAATTGAAGAAGCATGAAAAGAATTATCCAACCCATGATTTGGAATTGGCTGTAGTAATATATGCTTTGAAGATATGGCGGCACTACTTATACGGCGTCCATGTTGACATCTACACAGATCACAAGAGTCTACAATACATCTTCAAGCAGAAAGAGTTGAATTTGAGGCAGCGTAGGTGGCTTGAATTACTGAAGGACTACGACGTCGAGATATTGTATCATCCCGGTAAAGCCAATGTTGTGGTAGATGCTCTCAACCGTAAGTCAATGGGAAGCTTAGTACATATTGATGCAGGTAGATGGGGGTTGACTAAAGAGCTTCATCAGCTAGCCAATATGAGAATCAGATTGTTAGACTCTGATGACGGAAGTGTTACTGTACAGAATACATCAGAATCATCTTTGGTAGCAGAGGTAAAAGTACGACAATATGAAGATCCAATCTTACTACGATTGAGAGAGAACATTCAGCAGTGTAAAATTACGGCTTTTAAGATCGGAGGAGATGGGGCACTGAGATACCAGGGCCGATTATGTGTGCCGAATGTAGCAGGGTTGCGAGAAAAGATTATGAATGAAATTCATCAATCCCGATATTCCATCCATCCTGGCTCAACAAAGATGTATCATGATGTCAAGGAGCAGTATTGGTGGGAAAACATGAAAAAGTCTATTGCAGAATTTGTAGCCCAGTGTCCCAATTGTCAACAAGTAAAGATAGAACATCGGAAACCCGGTGGATTGCTTCAGAATATAGAAATTCCGACCTGGAAATGGGAGGTGATTAATATGGACTTCGTTATTGGATTACCTCAATCTTATCATAAGTTTGACTCTATTTGGGTGATAGTTGATCGACTTACAAAATGTGCTCATTTTCTGCCAGTTAAGACAACTTACTCGGCAGAAGATTATGCGATGTTGTATATCAAGGAGATTGTTAGGCTTCATGGTGTGCCGGTATCTATTATATCAGATCGAGGAGCTCAATTTACGGCTAACTTTTGGAGGTCTTTTCAGAAAGGTTTAGGCACACGGGTGAATCTCAGCACTGCATTTCATCCGCAGACTGACGGACAGGGCTGAACGTACCATTCAGACATTGGAAGATATGCTACGAGCATGTGCTCTAGATTTTAAGGGAAATTGGGATGACCATCTTCCACTCATAGAATTTGCCTACAATAATAGCTACCATTCCAGTATTAAAATGGCCCCATATGAGGCACTATATGGGAGGAGATGTAGATCACCAGTTGGATGGTTTGAAGTCGGTGAAACGGAATTATATGGGCCAGATTTGATTCACCAAGCCATTGAGAAGGTGAAAGTGATACAGGAACGATTGAGGACGGCACAAAGCAGGCAAAAGTCTTATTCCGATGTCCGACGTCGTGATCTAGAATTTGAGGTTGGTGATTGGGTTTTCCTGAGGATTTCACCAATGAAGGGTGTTATGCGTTTTGGGAAGAAAGGTAAGTTGAGTCCAAGGTATATTGGTCCGTATAAAATTCTTCAACGAATTGGACAAGTTGCTTATGAGTTAGAATTGCCATCCGAATTAGAATTTGTCCACCCGGAATTCCATGTATCTATGTTGAGGAAATGTATTGGAGACCCTTCTCGAGTTGTCCCTATCAAAGATGTTCAAGTTACAGAGGATCTATCATATGAAGAAGTGCCAGTGGCTATATTAGATCGACAAGTCCGCAAGCCGAGAACAAAAGATGTAGCTTCCGTCAAAGTATTGTGGAGGAACAAGAATATGAAAGAAATGACATGTGAAGCGGAAGAAGAGATGAAGTCTAAATACCCTTACCTATTCAAGAATGATGATAACAAGGATGTTGGTGGAACGCAAGATACATTATAAAGGTGAAATTGCTTTATGAGGTAAGCAATAACTTGAGAGCTCTCTTCCTTAATACAAAGTGGTGATATGTAAATAATGTCCATGTCCATAATGCTTTGTGTAGCCTTTTGTGGTCATACTTTGAGATTCACTGCTTTCAAATTTTCCTAGTGACCATTTTATAGGGGAAAATTGACCAAAAATTTCCGCTAGAATCCACGATGATTTGGACTCCCCATAAACCCTTACATTCGAGGACGAATGTTCCTAAGGGGGGAGGGTGTTATAACCCATATCCACACATGTTAGTTCATTCCATAAGTTAGATAACACAAATCCAAGAAGGAATTATCCTTGAGATGATAAGAAGTTAATCCGATTAATCTTAAGTGGTACAAGGGTGCATAAGGGTGATTAACAAGTATTAGAAGTTAAACGAATCAAGGATGCTGTAACTCGTACTTTTGGGTAAACCTATAAATGCTTAGTATACTTAGGAGGTCATGATTTAAGGTATTTGAATCATATAATATCCGTATCATAATTCTTGATGTCAAACGAGTTATGAAACAAAAGTCGACAAAAGTTGTTGCAACTTAGGTTCATAGTTTTACCTAAACTTTAAGTCAAATGTTATTAAGTATTTATCCCAATATACTTGGAATTACGGGGTGATCTACCCACCCAATTGAAGATCTATGAGTCTAGTTTCTAACGCATTAAACGGTTTAGCAATACGACATTGGAATGGAGAGATATAGACATTTTCGTGAGACTGCACAAGCTGCTAGGTGCAAGTAGGTGAGTCACCTACTTGGTTAAATGTCGGCCCAAAAGAGGGAATTTCGGGTCAGAAAAGCAGCCCATTAAAAGGCTTATCTTCTGCAATATATACCTCTTTATATTTCACAAATAACCAGACCTAAGACCCTGCAAAATTCCTCCCAAAAATTATCCACAAACCCTAATTGATTTTCCCTCTCTTTCAAGTTCAAATTGGGGGTAAACACTACAGTTTGAAGAACCAAGTTAAAGGCCGAGTTATCCAACAACAAAGGTGAGTTTACTGCTATATTTCATACATTTATTCTGCTGTAAATTCATGGCAATTCGTTATATACATGTAAGAACTCACGGGACGGTGATCGGAAGCCGTGAGTTCAAGTTATTCACTTGTAGCGGACTGTTTTGTGGACTGTTTTGTGGACTGTTTTGTGTTGCTGTTGGGCTGCGTTTTTATTACTGTTTTGTGGATTTTTGGAGTAGGAAGGGTGTGGAGAAACACCATATATATGTTGGGTTATGGTCTGCTAGTTCTTCGTAATATTTTTGGGTCATTTGGTACGACTATAGTGGCCGTCATATGTATGATGTGATTAGGTTGTGTGTGGACTGTTTTGGGAGGCTCAATATGTTTATTATTGATGTTTTTAGGCTGTTTGGTGATTGTTTTGAATGGTGTGAAGTCATATATATAGGGGAGGTGCTGTCCGTTTCATCACAAAATAGGTTGTGATTGGTACATAATAGTTGCGACGCTTAAACGTTAACGATAGTGTCATTTCTCCTATTGTAGACTAAGGAGTCGTGACGTTTGCATAGCTTGAGGTTGTGGCAGTATATACAAGGTATGTGTGGCTATCCCTTTCCTTATTTTGCACGACTCCGATTAACATAATGTAATGAACGAGCTTCCAAAGATACTCTATTCTTAGAAGCTAAGGAGTACTTACATTGTTTCCCCTCTTATGGAACGATTGATGTTGATGTTGCTTCTCTTATTCTTATGTTATCAATCTTGTTGGTACTTCCTGATTCCTATAAGGTTCATAGTGAAGAGTTAGTCCTAATAAGTTTTACATAGGATACCGACCTTACGTCACTCCGAAAGGTCTACAAGGTATTTTGCAGGAGTCGAACATGCATTATATATATGTATCTATTTTACTCTACCAAGCCGCGCTATAGTCGGCTGGGTAAGACACCTATTGTGCAACCACTGATCAGTTGGGTTTTACCGAGCTCCACGTGGCCGGGTACGATTCTACCGAGCCTTATAATGGCCGGGTACATTTTTACCGAGCCTATTATGGCCGGGTACGACATGATGATGATGATGCCCACAGAGGCATATGTTTTAAAAGATTATGTATTTATACACATGTATCATGCATTTCATGTCAGTAGCCCTCAGAGGTACTCAGATGTTACAGGTTGTATATTCTCTATCCCTGCTTACATTACTGTTCGTATTCATGGTTCTCTGCCTTACATACTCAGTACTTTATTCGTACTGACGTCCTTTTGTTTGTGGATGTTGCATGTCGTGTTGCAGGTCCTGATAGACAGGCAGGTGCAGCTCCCCCATCACAGTAGGTTGTCTAGTTCAGCGGTGATTGGCGAGATCCCTTCTCCGGACTTGCCTTGGTCTTGGTATGCATTTATGTTATAGACATTATGGGTATGTCGGGGCCTTGTTCCGACTATGTTGCAGCACTTATGTTCCTTTAGAGGCTCATAGACAAGTGTCGACTCATGTATAGTTTGGTATGCCTTGTCGGCTGGTTTTTGTTGTATAGTCTTTCATTTTAGCGTGGTAGCTTGTACCATATGTATATAGTTTCTTGATTGTCCGGTCATCCCATGTTATGTAGGTTCATGCAATCATATTTTATTGTTGGTTGTTCATGATCCATGTCTACCTTTTATATTGGTCTCGTCAGCCCTAAAAGATAATAAAGAAGGTTAGATAAAATGTACGTTGGTGCTCGGCAAGTATGGTCGGGTGCTAGTCATGGTCCTCCAGTTTGGGTCGTGACAAACTTGGTATCAAAGCAAGTCTGTCCTAGGGATTGTCTATGAGCCGTGTCTAGTAGAGTCTTGATTATGGATGTGTAGCGCGCCACATTTATAATCAGGAGGCTACATGACATCTAGGGTTGTTACCTTCTTCCTAAATCTAGATCGTGCATAGAGTTGAGTCGTAAGTGTTCGTCTCTAATATTCACCTTGTTTTCTTTCAGCGATGCCTTTGACTAGGAAACAAACAATTAGTAGACGGCTTGATACAGCTGCGGGAGAGGGTACGAGTCAGGTGCCCCAAGCCAGAGCAGGCCAAAGTGAGGCTCATAGTGAGATGCCGTCTCATACCTCATCTACTCCGTCTCCTCCAGAGGATATTAGGTGGCACCCAGCACCTCCAGCTCCTCCGTCTGGCACTACAGACCAGGATATGCGGAGTGCTTTGCAGTTATTGACTAGCTTGGTAGCTGCTCAGGCTCAGAGGCAGAATATAGGTGTTGCTGATAACCAGTTAGTACAAGAGTTCGTGATTTTATTAATTTAGACCCTCCGGTGTTTACCGGATCAGACCCCAAGGAGGATCCGCAGACTTTTATTGACCAGGTTCATCGTACACTACGGGTTATGCATGTTAGTGATACAGAGGCAGTAGAGTTGGCTTCTTATCGGCTACGGGATTTAGCGGTTCTTTGGTATGATAGTTGGGAGAGATCCGGAGGTCCGAACGCTCCTCCAGCTGTGTGGAAGGATATTTCTGAGGCCTTTCTTCGTCACTATTTGCCAGTTGAGATACGACAAGCTAGAGCTGATAAGTTCTTGAACCTTAGACAAGGTAATATGAGTGTGCGAGAGTATAGTATGCAGTTTGATTCTTTAGCAAGGTATGCTCCCCATATGGTGGCCGAGATGAGTGATAGGGTGCATTTTTTCGTGAACGGGTTGGGACCCCATCTGATAAATGAGTGTATGACAGCCTCCTTGGTAGAAGGCATGGATATTTCCCGTATTCAAGCTTATGCTCAGATCCTAGAGGATCGTAAGCGCCAGCAGAGGGCAGATAGGGAGCAGGAAAGGGGCCAGCATAAGACGGCGAGATTTGCAAGGTATTCTGATGACTTAAGAGGCAGCGCCAGGCCCCAGTCTTCGAGGAGTTCGGCGCCATCTGTAGCTAGTGCTCCTCCACAGTTTCGGAGGCCTCGATATGATCGATCCTATTCTGGTCCAGGTCAGAGTTCGCAGGCATCTGGATCGCAACATCACAGGGATACTAGTCAGACGAAACCCCCAACACCACGTTGTGATCAGTGCGGCAAGGCCCACTTTGGACTGTGCCGTCGAGGTTCTGATGCGTGTTATTCTTGCGGACAGCCCGGCCATATGATGAGGGATTGTCCTAACAGGGGAGGTAATGGTATGGCTCAACCGACTAGATCTGTGTCTGGTTCTTCCTCATCAGTTCGACCTCCAGCACGGGGTTTTCAGCAGTCGACAGGTCGTGGTAGAGGTAGAGGTGCGGGGCCGAGTTCGAGTGGTGCTCAAAATCGAACATATGCTCTAGTAGGTCGACAGGCTCTCGAGTCGTCTCCAGATGTTGTTACAGGTATATTGTCCGTGTTTTCTTATGATGTATATGCGTTGATTGATCCGGGATCTACATTATCATATGTTACACCCTTTGTGGCTAATAAGTTTGGCATTGAACCTGAATTGATAAGTAAACCCCTTGCGGTATCTACTCCAATAGGAGATTCTGTGATTGCTAGAAGGGTATATAGAGGTTGCACTGTGATGATTTGTAGTCGTCAAACCTCGGCAGATTTATTTGAGTTAGAAATGGTTGATTTTGATGTGATACTGGGAATGGACTGGTTGGCCTCATGCTATGCAAATGCTGACTGTCGCATGAAGATGGTTAGGTTTCAATTTCCTGGTGAACCCGTTATTGAATGGAAGGGGAACATTGCTACATCGAAAGGTAGGTTTATTTCCTATCTTAAGGCAAGGAAAATGATCTCAAAAGGTTACATTTATCATCTTGTCCGCGTTAGGGATGTGGAGGCCAAGCTGCCTACTCTACAATCTATCGTCGTGGTCAATGAATTTCTAGATGTTTTCCCAAATGAACTCCCAGGCCTTCCTCTAGAAAGGTAGATTGAGTTTAGCATTGATGTGTTGCCTGACACTCAACCGATCTCTATCCCTCCATATAGAATGGCCCCGGCAGAGCTGCGAGAGTTGAAGGCGCAGTTAAAGGACTTGCTGGATAAGGGCTTCATTAGGCCTAGCACTTCACCTTAGGGTGCTCCAGTCGTATTCGTGCGGAAGAAAGATGGGTCATTACGGATGTGTATCGACTATCGGCAGTTGAATAAGTTTACTATAAAGAACAAGTATCCACTTCCAAGAATTGACGACCTGTTTGACCAACTCCAAGGTGCCAAGTATTCCTCCAAGATTGACTTACGTTTAGGGTATCATCAGGTGAGAGTTAAGGAGAAGGATATTCCAAAGACGGCCTTTCGGACAAGATATGGACACTTTGAGTTCTTGGTGATGTCGTTCGGGCTAACAAATGCCCCAACAACTTTTATGGATCTCATGAATACTGTATTCAGGCCCTATCTTGATGAGTTCGTGATTGTATTCATTGATGACATTCTGGTGTATTCTCGTTCGGAGGAGGAACGTGCGAGCCACTTGCGGATAGTATTACAGATGCTTCAGGATCGTAAGTTATATGCGAAGCTCGCCAAATGTGAATTCTGGCTGAACTCAGTAGCATTCCTTGGCCATGTGATATCTGACGAGGGTATTAGTGTCGACACTCAAAAGATTGATGTAGTAAAGAATTGGCCGAGACATACAACACCATCAGAAGTTCGTAGCTTCCTAGGGCTAGCAGGATATTATAGGCGATTTGTAGAAGGGTTTTCCTATATATCAGCACCATTGACTAAGTTAACACAGAAAGCTACCAAGTTCCAGTGGTCTAACACTTGTGAACGTAGTTTTCAGGAGCTGAAGGATCGATTGACATCCGCACCGGTGCTCACTCTCCTTGAAGGAACAGAAGGATATGTGGTATATTGTGATGCCTCAGGTATAGGTTTGGGGTGCGTGTTGATGCAGCATGGGAAGGTGATTTCATATGCATCAAGACAATTGAAGAAGCATGAAAAGAATTATCCAACCCATGATTTGGAATTGGCTGCAGTAATATATGCTTTGAAGATATGGCGGCACTACTTATACGGCGTCCATGTTGACATCTACACAGATCACAAGAGTCTACAATACATCTTCAAGCAGAAAGAGTTGAATTTGAGGCAGCGTAGGTGGCTTGAATTACTGAAGGACTACGACGTCGAGATATTGTATCATCCCGGTAAAGCCAATGTTGTGGTAGATGCTCTCAGCCGTAAGTCAATGGGAAGCTTAGTACATATTGATGCAAGTAGATGGGGGTTGACTAAAGAGCTTCATCAGCTAGCCAATATGAGAATCAGATTGTTAGACTCTGATGACGGAAGTGTTACTGTACAGAATACATCAGAATCATCTTTGGTAGCAGAGGTAAAAGCACGGCAATATGAAGATCCAATCTTACTACGATTGAGAGAGAACATTCAGCAGTGTAAAATTACGGCTTTTGAGATCGGAGGAGATGGGGCACTGAGATACCAGGGCCGATTATGTGTGCCGAATGTAGCAGGGTTGTGAGAAAACATTATGAATGAAATTCATCAATCCCGATATTCCATCCATCCTGGCTCAACAAAGATGTATCATGATGTCAAGGAGCAGTATTGGTGGGATAACATGAAAAAGTCTATTGCAGAATTTGTAGCCCAGTGTCCCAATTGTCAACAAGTAAATATAGAACATCCGAAACCCGGTGGATTGCTTCAGAATATAGAAATTCCGACCTGGAAATGGGAGGTGATTAATATGGACTTCGTTATTGGATTACCTCGATCTTATCATAAGTTTGACTCTATTTGGGTGATAGTTGATCGACTTACAAAATGTGCTCATTTTATGGCCAGTTAAGACAACTTACTCGGCTGAAGATTATGTGATGTTGTATATCAAGGAGATTGTTAGGCTTCATGGTGTGCCGGTATCTATTATATCAGATCGAGGAGCTCAATTTACGGCTAACTTTTGGAGGTCTTTTCAGAAAGGTTTAGGCACACAGGTGAATCTCAACACTGCATTTCATCCGCAGACTGACGGACAGGCTGAACGTACCATTCAGACATTGGAAGATATGCTACGAGCATGTGTTCTAGATTTTAGGGAAACTGGGATGACCATCTTCCACTCATAGAATTTGCCTACAATAATAGCTACCATTCCAGTATTAAAATGGCCCCATATGAGGCACTATATGGGAGGAGATGTAGATCACCAGTTGGATGGTTTGAAGTCGGTGAAACGGAATTATATGGGCCAGATTTGATTCACCAAGCCATTGAGAAGGTGAAAGTGATACAGGAACGATTGAGGACGGCACAAAGCAGGCAAAAGTCTTATTCCGATGTCCGACGTCGTGATCTAGAATTTGAGGTTGGTGATTGGGTTTTCCTGAGGATTTCACCAATGAAGGGTGTTATGCGTTTTGGGAAGAAAGGTAAGTTGAGTCCAAGGTATATTGGTCCGTATAAAATTCTTCAACGAATTGGACAAGTTGCTTATGAGTTAGAATTGCCATCCGAATTAGAATTTGTCCACCCGGTATTCCATGTATCTATGTTGAGGAAATGTATTGGAGACCCTTCTCGAGTTGTCCCTATCAAAGATGTTCAAGTTACATAGGATCTATCATATGAAGAAGTGCCAGTGGCCATATTAGATCGACAAGTCCGCAAGCTGAGAACAAAAGATGTAGCTTCCGTCAAAGTATTGTGGAGGAACAAGAATATGAAAGAAATGACATGTGAAGCGGAAGAAGAGATGAAGTCTAAATACCCTTACCTATTCCAGAATGATGATAACAAGGATGTTGGTGGAACGCAAGATACATTATAAAGGTGAAATGGCTTTATGAGGTAAGCAATAACTTGAGAACTCTCTTCCTTAATACAAAGTGGTGATATGTAAATAATGTCCATGTCCATAATGCTTTGTGTAGCCTTTTGTGGTCATACTTTGAGATTCACTGCTTTCAAATTTTCCTAGTGACCATTTTATAGGGGAAAATTGACCAAAAATTTCCGCTAGAATCCACGATGATTTGGACTCCCCATAAACCCTTACATTCGAGGACGAATGTTCCTAAGGGGGAGGGTGTTATAACCCATATCCACACACGTTAGTTCATTCCATAAGTTAGATAACACAAATCCAAGAAGGAATTATCCTTGAGATGATAAGAAGTTAATCCGATTAATCTTAAGTGATACAAGGGTGCATAAGGGTGATTAACAAGTATTAGAAGTTAAACGAATCAAGGATGCTGTAACTCGTACTTTTGGGTAAACCTATAAATGCTTAGTATACTTAGGAGGTCATGATTTAAGGTATTTGAATCATATAATATCCGTATCATAATTCTTGAAGTCAAACGAGTTATGAAACAAAAGTCGACAAAAGTTGTTGCAACTTAGGTTCATAGTTTTACCTAAACTTTAAGTCAAATGTTATTAAGTATATCTCCCAATATACTTGGAATTACGGGGTGATCTACCCACCCAATTGAAGATCTATGAGTCTAGTTTCCAACGCATTAAACGGTTTAGCAATACGACATTGGAATGGAGAGATATAGACATTTTCGTGAGACTGCACAAGCTGCTAGGTGCAAGTAGGTGAGTCACCTACTTGGTTAAATGTCGGCCCAAAAGAGGGAATTTCGGGTCAGAAAAGCAGCCCATTAAAAGGCTTATCTTCTGCAATATATACCTCTTTATATTTCACAAATAACCAGACCTAAGACCCTGCAAACTTCCTCCCAAAAATTATCCACAAACCCTAATTGATTTTCCCTCTCTTTCAAGTTGAAATTGGGGGTAAACACTACAGTTTGAAGAACCAAGTTAAAGGCCGAGTTATCCAACAACAAAGGTGAGTTTACTGCTATATTTCATACATTTATTCTGCTGTAAATTCATGGCAATTCGTTATATACATGTAAGAACTCACGGGACGGTGATCGGAAGCCGTGAGTTCAAGTTATTCACTTGTAGCGGACTGTTTTGTGGACTGTTTTGTGTTGCTGTTGGGCTGCGTTTTTATTACTGTTTTGTGGATTTTTGGAGTAGGAAGGGTGTGGAGAAACACCATATATATGTTGGGTTATGGTCTGCTAGTTCTTCGTAATATTTTTGGGTCATTTGGTACGACTATAGTGGCCGTCATATGTATGATGTGATTAGGTTGTGTGTGGACTGTTTTGGGAGGCTCAATATGTTTATTATTGATGTTTTTAGGCTGTTTGGTGATTGTTTTGAATGGTGTGAAGTCATATATATAGGGGAGGTGCTGTCCGTTTCATCACAAAATAGGTTGTGATTGGTACATAATAGTTGCGACGCTTAAACGTTAACGATAGTGTCATTTCTCCTATTGTAGACTAAGGAGTCGTGATGTTTGCATAGCTTGAGGTTGTGGCAGTATATACAAGGTATGTGTGGCTATCCCTTTCCTTCTTTTGCACGACTCCGATTAACATAATGTAATGAACGAGCTTCCAAAGATACTCTATTCTTAGAAGCTAAGCAATACTTACATTGTTTCCCCTCTTATGGAACGATTGATGTTGATGTTGCTTCTCTTATTCTTATGTTATCAATCTTGTTGGTACTTCCCGATTCCTATAAGGTTCATAGTGAAGAGTTAGTCCTAATAAGTTGTACATAGGATACCTGTCAAGACCCGGATTTTTCCCCTAACATCGGGATTGTGATGGCGCCTACTCTAGTAGCTAGGCAAGCCACTGTATTCAGCCGGGTACGGCACCTATTGTGCAACCACTGATCAGTTGGGTTTTACCGAGCTCCACGTGGCCGGGTACGATTCTACCGAGCCTTATAATGGCCGGGTACGTTTTTACCGAGCCTATTATGGCCGGGTACGACATGATGATGATGATGCCCACAGAGGCGTATGTTTTAAAAGATTATGTATTTATACACATGTATCATGCATTTCATGTCAGTAGCCCTCAGAGGTACTCAGATGTTACAGGTTGTATATTCTCTATCCCTCCTTACATTACTGTTCGTATTTATGGTTCTCTGCCTTACATACTCAGTACTTTATTCGTACTGACGTCTTTTTATTTGTGGACGCTGCATGTCATGCTGCAGGTCCTGATAGACAGGCAGGTGCAGCTCCCCCATCACAGTAGGTTGTCCGGTTCAGCGGTGATTGGCGAGATCCCTTCTCCGGACTTGCCTTGGTCTTGGTATGCATTTATGTTATAGACATTATGGGTATGTCGGGGCCCTGTTCCGGCTATGTTGCAGCACTTATGTTCCTTAGTGGCTCATAGACAAGTGTCGACTCATGTATAGTTTGGTATGCCTTGTCGGCTGGTTTTTGTTGTATAGTCTTTCATTTTAGCGTGGTAGCTTGTACCATATGTATATAGTTTCTTGATTGTCCGGTCATCCCATGTTATGTAGGTTCATGCAATCATATTTTATTGTTGGTTGTTCATGATCCATGTCTACCTTTTATATTGGTCTCGTCAGCCCTAAAAGATAATAAAGAAGGTTAGATAAAATGTACGTTGGTGCTCGGCAAGTATGGTCGGGTGCTAGTCATGGTCCTCCAGTTTGGGTCGTGACACAACTGCCAGCACATCAAGATCTTTGCTGAACCATAACTACAAGACTCATTACTTAGAACACACACCAGGAGTTACTCGTGATCTTTTCATACTGTTCCAGTTTATTATCATCTTTAATTTAATATTCTCCTTCACTGGAGGATCACAATACCTCAACTCAGGTTACCATACGAGACTCATACACAAGACCACGCGATCTAAGGCTCACAGGCCGTTGAATACTCCCTCATATGTTTCCCAGAAGTACCACAATCTACAACACTTTACCTTGAAGAACTTTCTGCAATTTTGAATTCGTTATCATTACTCTCAAATATAGATACATAGAATCTCATCATTCACATAACATAACACAATTATTGATCCCTTCTAATGAGACCACAGTCTCTAACCACACACACTACCTTAAGACACCTGGCCGTTACCAGCACAATCCTGGGCACCGCAAAACTATTCATGGGCGTCATTCACCCTTATTCCGTTATAATTCAACTATCTTATTGAATAGCACTACTCGTGCCTTGTTAGAATTCTGACATCGCAGAACATGATTACATACAAGTACAATTAGCTATCTTTCTTTTCTATGCACCGAACATTCTTTACTAATAGCAATTCAAAACACCCTAGTATCTCTTCACATCCACGAAGCACCATAACCTTTATCAGAATTTTCCCCAACATACTTGGAGACAGAACCAACACAGCACACAATAGTGCAATCAGCTAATCAATAACAACCTCCCCAACTTGGCTCGGAGCCATACGTCAAAGCACTTTTAGCCACCTATGTCATTCTTACTCAAATGATGCCACAATGTTATCGTGAGATTAAACTCAAGTCATTTACAAGCTTGACAGAGACCCTAACCCTTTGATACCTTAACTCTTCTGCAATTCTTGCATTTATACACACACCACAGTAAGCCTACTCTCTTTCTGTGGCAGAAACCTTTTCTAAGTCCCAAAATTTTCCAAAAATGTTAACAGAGTTTCCTTTGTAATTTGGCCTATCCACCTGCCAGAGAATCACTAAAACCATCCTAACAATACATCGGCAACTCGACAAAATATCACAATGCATATCCACAACATAAATCTCATTACAACACGAATTATATCATCAAAGTTAGTACATGAACATGCGCTGCACCTGCTCAAATGATAACATATGTCATATACATTTCACCACAATACTCATAGCATGACCAATTCAGTTTTCTATAGTTTGAACTCATACTACCACACGTAGTGCACGTTACATTTCCGCTAAGAGGCAATGAACATATTTCGCACGTCCATAACTAGGGCTACATATCAAATCACAACAAGAACTGAATACCTTACAGCTCTCCCATTATGAAACTGCCATTTTCAGAATTAAGATCAATACCGATCGTATGAACTTCATAATGCCGGCTCGCGATATTAGCACCTTGGTGCTCAAGCCATAGACAAGGATCCGGCCTCAAGTCCTCCAGACTGGCCCACCTTGAACTCATAGAGATTATATCTCGTCCCTCGATTGGGGGATCATAAGCCATCAAAGAAAACTTATCACTAAGCACTCGAGTGCGCGCATCAATATGCAGGAGGAATTTCAAGAATTACATTTCAAGTTGAATCAAACACGCACGATGAGAATTCCAAGAATTTGAAACTTTCCTAAAGGTTTGCAGCCTCCCGAGGATAAGTACAGGCGTCCCCGTACCGATCCACGAGACTCTACCAACCGGCTTATGACTCGCGAGACCTATTAACCTAGGCTCTGATACCAACTTGTCACGACCCCAATCCCGGTCGTGATGGTAGCCAACACAATGCTAGGCAAGCCCGGCCATATTATCTCTTAACCAGCCATTTATTAATTCCAGTTAATCAAATTAAACTTAAACATCAAGTGTTCATATCAAAATGATAAACGTAATAGTAGAAACATATAAAATACGGTCCCAACCAAATTGTGGTGTCACAAGTCTGAGCCTCTACAAATGAAATCTACTACACAATTAAGTCTAGGCATAATGGAAACAACGAAATGATAAAGATGAAGAGGTCAGGTACTGCGGACGTCGGCAGCTACCTCAAAGTCTCCACGGAATGATGATAGTAAAGTAGTTGCGATAGCTCAACTCCTCTCCTGAACCTGTATGTCTGCACAAAAAGTGCAGGGGAGTGGGGTGAGTATATTTCAACTCAGTGAGTAATAATAATAAACAACAACTGAAAATAAGAACTCATGTACTTTCACTAAACAGTTCTAAGGCAAACCCCCACAGGTAAGTCATCACTACAGTTAGTACTCTGATCTCCAGTCCACATCTATCTCAACAAGGTCCCACACTGACCAAATCCTCACCCGTACCGCTACGGTGTACAGCCAACTCAATGTATGTAAATATATACATATGTCTTTAACGTATAAGTATTTAAGTATGTATAAGGATATGAATAAGTATAATGTTGCGGCGTGCAGCCCGCTCCAATACATATACCGCTGCGGCGTGCAGCCCGCTCCATTTAACATCGACGGCGCTCACTGGGGGTGTATACAGACTTCGGAGGGGCTCCCTTGGCCCAAGCGCTATGATGTTGCGGCGTGCGGCCCGATCCACACATATATTACTGCGGCGTGCAGTCCGATCCAATATATATATATATATATATATATATATATATATATATATATATATATATATATATATATATATATATATATATATATATATATATATATACATATATATACTAACCTATAACACAACTAATTATCCCACATAATTGCATATCACTTAAATGTAAACCGTATAATTTTGATATTAAACACTAAACAAAATGCAACACATAATGTATATATTTTTGTATTTTACTAATTTAAATAAATAAACACGCACACACAAAAAATGCAAATGTAAGATAAAAATAACACCAAAAATCACAAAAAATCACACTCAACACAAAACCATTTTATTTTTGAATTTTCTGGGAGTGATTCTCATGTGGGTCCTCGACCCTATCTCAGTCGGTATAGACTTGGCCTCTCATGCCCACTGAGCTAGAACTGGGAATTCCACCCTAGATAGTCTCTCTCAACTTGGCCTCTCAGGCCCAGTATAACATCTCATAGTGGGTCCTTGACACTATCTCAGTCGGTATAGACTTGGCCTCTCAGGCCCACTCAACTAGAACAGGGAATTCCACCCTAGATAGTCTCTCTCAAGGTACACACCTAGTACAGGCACATGATATGCTATACAGAGAACTGCGGCTGAGTGTCTGTATCCAGCAAGATATAAGGGCCGCTTGGCTCTACTGGCTCCCCTAATACTCTACAGATCGGCACAAGGTCCCAATCATGGCTACTAGCCCAATTACACAGTTAAAATCTTAGTCACAGTCATATTACACCATATGTTATCAGTCGGGAAGGACGAAGTCCAGTCCCCAAATCACAATGCCACCACCGTCACATGACGCGTGTCTCATCTCAACATAGCATTGTAAAGTGCAAGTACGGGGTTTCAAACCCTCAGTATATTATTTACTACCACCACTCACCACGATCCGGTAGAAGCCTTAGTCCGCCTTGCGCTCACCTCGTAATTCAATCACCTTGGATGTCGAATCTGCTCAAAATCAATGAGAATACATCAATATAGGCTAATTAGACACAACCCCTTCGAAATAACTCAATTTGCACCAAAACCCACAAAGTTGTCAAAATCCGACTTTTGGTACACTTCTCGAAAAATTACGAAAGTTACATTTACGGAATCCTTGCCTCAACACGAGTCTATACATACCAAATTCATAAAAATTGGAGTTCATTTGACCCCTTAAATCATCATTTATATCCAAGAGGTTTTTCTACCCTTTTCAATGAAATTTCTCAAATTAAACACCAAAACTTGCAATAGATTCGAGTTATACAACCAAAATTGAGTTAAGAGTGCTTACCCCATTGTTCTCTCAAAATATCTCCCGAAAAATCGCATTACCCGAGCTCCAAATCATCAAATATGACAAATGGGACGAAGTTTGGACTTTATTCTGCTTCCCAGAGACTTGTTCTTCGCATTCGCGGTCATACTCTCGCGTTCGCGAAGAACAAACTCCCAAAATTTTGTTTTTCACCTCTGCTCGGACAGCCTCTATTGGAATTGTCATACCATTTTACACACAACCCCGAATGACTATTAGAATATGTTTCGGAAAACTAGATTCAGAGAGCTACAACTTTGGTTTTTGAATCACCTCTAAATGCCTTGTAGATAAAACGATATGAGCTTCCGAAGTAGGACCTGCGCGACAGAATTTCCTTCTTCGCGAACGCGAAGCACTGTCGCGAACGCAAAGAACACAAGTCCCAGATGACAAATCCTTCATCGCGAACGCGACGCACTGTCGCGAATGCGATGGACAAAAGTCTCAGAATCCAATTTCTTCTTCGCGAACACGATGGGACCTCGCGAACGCGAAGGACAACACCAGATACCAGCAACAACACTTCAAAAACTTCCAAAAATGACTTGTTAGGCATTCGAAACACACCTGAGGCCCTCGGGACCTCAACCAAAAGCACCAACATGACTTAAAACATTATACAAACTTGTTCTAATCATCAAAACAAGTCCTTAAACATGGAAATCATCAAATCAAAGCGAATTCAAGCCTAAGTTTCATCTAAAACTTCCGAAACCAACATCCAATCAAAAACCCGACCAAACAATGTTCGAATTACCTGAAAATTTGCAGGCATATCCAAAATCACCTAACGGAGCTACTACAACTGTCGGAATTCCATTCCGAATCCCGGATCAAAATCTCACCTACCATTCGGATTTCGCCAAAATTCAACCTTAGCCAATTCAAGCCTATTTCTACACCGGGCCTCCAAATTCAATTCCGATCGCTCCCCTAAGTAACAAATCACCTCCCGGAACTAACCAAATCATCAGAATCTGATTCTGAGCACTCTAACTAAATAGTCAAATCCATGTTGACTTTCCATATTCAAGCTTCATTCAAAAAGGCTATTTGCCTCATTTTCAACCAGAATCACTCCTAACTCACCCGATAGACTCTAACACTGATATAAAAGCATGAAACATATAAAACGAAGGGGTAATAGGGTGATAACTCTTGTGACGATGGGTTGGGTCGTCACATGTACCTCTGGGACGACGTTGTCATCACCATTACATTTTGAACATATATGATCCGGATATTTGTGTCCTATTAATTTACAATATCTTGTCAGTAATCCTTGTGAAATAAATCCTGCTTTTAGAGCTCTTGCTGTAGGTTTTTCTTCTGGCTTAAGTAAAGATAAAATCCATTTCTGGACATCCTTTCATATCTGTTTGTCTTAATTCTCTTGAATTTGAATAAATCATTAACTGGTGTCTTGAATAATAACTCCATATGAGGTTTCCATTTAGATAATTGTTTGCTAGCTCTTGTATAATAGTTGAAATTCCGATTATCCTTTTATTTGCATAAAATTCGGGTATCTCTTCTTTCCTTATCTCCGGTTGCTGACTTATTTCTTTCGAGATTAGCATATCTCTTGTCAGTCCTATCTTCACCACTTGGATTATAGGTTTTTGTCACAACCCCAAATCCGGTCGCGATGGCGCCAAGCACACTGCTAGGCCAGCCTGACCACTCAATAACAATAACGGAGCTAGAAGCTCGATTTATCCCAATTAACACATCAAAACATGAAACAACAGTGATATATATATATCGAAAATGGGGAACCAAGTCCCAACACATACCAACTCCCATAGAACGAAGGGTCAAGAGTCACGAGCCTCTAAAGATCATAAGTATAATAAGGTCTACAACAATCTCAGTGCGGAAAGAAAAGACAATATGAAATGAAATGACAGTAAGAAGGGGAGTCAGGTCCTGCGGACGCTGCAGCTACCTCGACTATCCCACACTATGCCTCCGAACGGCTACCGAATCAGGTCTGCTGAGAGGTACCTGGATCTGCACACAAGGTGCAGGGAGTAAAATGAGTACTACCAGACTCAGTGGTAATAAACAAGGGTAAGACAACGCAGATAAGAAATCCGCAATAAAGCACTATATAAAGTTGTAATCAAATACCCTGTCACAGAATCAATATCAACTGTACCTGTACCAACAAGTACCAGCAAAACAGTATAACAGCTATCAGATGTAGCTAAATGCAATGCAATGCATGATATGACCGCTACGGCGCGTAGCCCGGTCCAATTTGGGTACCCGTGCTCACTCCGTGGGTTCAGATTCCGGAGGGGCTCCTACAGCCCAATCACAATATTACTGCGGTGTGCAGCCCGATCCAACATATATACCACTGCGGCGTGCAGCCCGATCCATTACCAGTCAGCTAATATGCAAATAAAACCTCACAGGCTCAAAAGTAGTTTTGAAAACTCTTTTATCATTTTTCAGTTGGAAAACAGTAATATCAAGTTCCAGAGATTAGAAATAGCATGATAACAGAAATAGCTACGGACTGGTAGTAAACTAGCATGTCAATATCACAAGACAATGATAACGATCCTCGCGGGATCCAATAACCGGCTCACAGCCCACAAGTATACTCAACCGTCCAAGAAGGAGGTTCAACGGCTCAAGAGTAGCCAATATCACAATATAGTATGCAACCATCCGAGAAGGAGGTTCGACGGCTCAGGAATAGCCAAATATCATAACACAGTGCCAACAAGTCGGACTAAGTCATAGTCCCCAATCCCAATCGACCCCGCACTCACATGAGAGTACGTGTCTCGCCGCTATACGGCGTCACAAAGTGGTATACCGGGGTTTCGAACCCGCTGGTCATCACCCACATCTATTACTCACCTCAATATGGCGCGACGACTACATCGCGATGCCCTTGCCATGAGAATCAAGCTCCGCACGCATAGGATCTGATCAAATATAGTAAATACACATCAAATTAGACCAATGGAACGATACCCAGTCAAAACAACTCCATTTACACCGAAATTCACAAAGTTGCCAAAACCCGACTTTTGGTACGCTTCTCAAAAAATTACAAAAGTCACATGTTCAGAATCCTCATCTCAATACGAGTCTAGGCATATAAAATTTACCAAAATCGGACTCCATTTGCCCACTCAAATCAGTGTTTTTCTTCAATTTTAGGCCTAGGGCTCAAACTCACCTTTAATCTTCCATTTACAGAGAATTAGCCAAGGATTTCATGTTAAAATGGTGTAATTAAGCCACAAAACTTACCTCCGATGATTCCCCGTCGAAATCCCTTCAATTCCCATCCAAAAGCTCTCAAGAATGGCCAAAAATGGTGGAAAATGGGTTGTTTTCGCGACTGAAATGTTTTTAACATTCTGTCCGGTACTGTAGCTAACACTATGCGATCATATTAGAGCATTGCGATCGCATAGACCAAAATTTCCATTCACTGTAGCTAAGTCTATGTGATTGCATAGAACAAAATCCTGGGTACTGTAGCTAACACTATGCGATCGCATTAGAGCATTGCGATCGCATAGAACAAACTCTCCGGACACTGTAGCTTAGCCTATGAGATTGCATAGAACAAAATCCTAGGTACTGTAGCTAACACTATGCGATCGCATAAGAGCATTGCGATCGCATAGAACAAAATTTCTCTGCAATTTTTCTGCTGCATTTTTCAACTCAAAAATTCCTGTTAGCCATCCGAAATCACCCCGAGGCCCCCAGGACCTCAATCAAAGCCACCAATATATCACATTACCTCATTCAAACTTGCTCATAACATAAAAACACCATCCTAAACATCAAAATCACCAATTACACACGGATTCAAGCCTAAGTTTCTTCAAAACTTCCGAAACTAACACTCGATCAAAAACCCGACCAAACGACGTCCGAATAACCTGATATTTTGTGGACATATCCAAAATCACATAACGAAGCTACAAGAATTTTCGGAATTCCATTACGACCCCCGGATCAAAATCTCACCTACTGTTCGGATTTTGCCAAAATTCAACCTTAGCCAATTCAAGCCTATTTCTACACCGGACCTCCGAATTCGATTCCGATCGCTCCCCTAAGTCACAAATCACCTCCCGGAACTACCCGAATCATCAGAATCTGATTCCGAGCCCTCTAACTAAATAGTCAACTCTAGGTTGACTTTCCATATTCAAGTTTTCTTCAAAAAGGCTATCTGCCTCATTTTCAATCCAATTCACTCCTAACTCACCCGACAGACTCTAACACTGATATAAAAGCATAAAACATATAATTACATCATAACGGGGTGGTAATTCCCATGACGACGGGCCGGGTCATCACAGTTTTATTTCATCATATATTATCTCCGCTGGTGCCACATAAAATTTTACAAAGAATAGATTTCCCTTTGTAATTCTTTTATGTGTTGTAAATGCTTTATGTATTTCTGGTATACCTATTAACTCTTATCCGTTGTATGTATATGCAGTACTTAATTATCCATAGTTATAACAAGTTCTAACTAGATTTGGATTGGTTTTAGGTTGTGCTATCAATTTGTTGTAACCTTGTAGCTTTTGGGTAGTGTAGTTTTCATCTGGGTTTTGTTTATCTGTAGCTTTAGGATCTCGGTTTAGAAGGGTTTGGATTTTATATATATTTTCTATGTAGTTGTGTGTTATGTGGTTGTATGTCTCCTTGTTACTTTGTAGGCTATATGCATATGATGATGTTTGGGGTTCTATATATGGTATATTTTTTGGTGTTCTTATAAATGGTTTTTCGAATAATTTGTTTAGGATGTATTTCCTTGCTTTCTAACTTGGGTATCTGTACCTGCAGCTGTAACTGAACAAACCTTATAGGTTTTTAGGAGTTTCCCAACGTCTCCTTTTAGCTCTAGAATTTTATTGTCTTCCGATCGACATAGCTCCGCATTTTTTAAGTCATGCTGCTGACTTGGAATAACTTTAGATTTCAGTTTATCTTCATTAATCTGAAGCTTTCTTATCTCATCATCCATACTTTCCACTTTCACTGAAAGTGTAGTCATGGTTTTGAGTATCTTTTGTAATGTATTTTCTTCCATAGTTATGTCAGTCTGTGTAGCTTTGTCTTGATATGTAATCTGCAATGACATTTTTGTTAGTACTGATTATTTCAATTGTAAATGTAAAATTTAGTATATTCAGCACTAGTCTCCGTATTTCTTTTGTTGCAACTGAATCTTGTATCTTCCTAGTTAGCCACCATTTTACTTGTGTATTACCTGTTCTTATAATAAACTTATTATATGTATGGTTCAAATGCCAGTAAACATTTATATACTGCATATAATTCCTTTCTATTGATTTCCCATTTTATCTCTGTGTTTGTGAAGTCTTGAATAGTACCTGCAATGATGTTCTATTTTTTCTTTATCATACCTGTATTTTAGTACTCCTCCATAGCTTTTTTCACTTGCGTCCATTTCTACTATATATGTAAATTTTTTATTTTCATCTAGGAAGTATAGTTTTGGTAGTTTTTTACCAACACCCAACAAATGGTATCAGAGCTAATGGCGATATGAAAATAGAAAAAAGATTGAAACAATGAGAAGACCATACAAAAATAGGATGGAATATAAAAAGTTAAAAAATGAATTAAAATCATTATATCCGGAATACAAAAAACTGAGTGAATCTAAGGAAATAATAATAGAGTCAACCAATTAATTGATATAATCTCAAACATAGAATACAAATATATTATTAAACTACAAGAAAGGCTAGCACATAAGAAGCAAATATATGGATAGATACGAAAGAAAAAGACAACTTCTAAAAGTTATAAAGAAAAAGGAAAAAGAACTACAAACAAGAAAAGATAGATTAGAATATAACATAATTGCAGGAGTATGCCAGAAATTAATATTAGCACAAAGAAAAGTAATCTTAAATTTAGAAATACAAATAAACCATTTAGAATACAGATTCCAACACAATATAAAAAATGAATAAAGAGGAATTTGCAGTAGACGAAAAAACATATGAAAACCCAGAAGGGCTAAAAATAAAAATTGTATTTTCTAATATAGGAAGAAAATATAATGTGACGACCCGGCCCGTCGTCACGGGAATTACCACCCCGTTATCTTGCATTTATGTGCTTATTGATTTTACATCGGTGTTAGAGTCTATCGGGTGAATTAGGAGTGAATTGGATTGAAAATGAGGCATATAGCCTTTTTGAAGGAAGCTTGAATATCGAAAGTCAACCTGGACTTGACTATTTAGTTAGAGTACTCGGAATCGGATTCTGATGATTTGGTTAGTTCCGGGAGGTGATTTATGACTTAGGAGAGCAATCAGAATCGAATTCGGAAGTCCGGTGTAGAAATAGGCTTGAATTGGCTAAGGTTGAATTTTGGTGAAATCCGAACGGTAGGTGAGATTTTGATCCGGGGATCGGAATGGAATTATGACAATTCCTATAGCTTCGTCATGTGATTTTGGATATGCCCGCAAATTTTCAGAGCGTTTGGACGTCGTTTGATCGGGTTTTGGATTGAATGTGTAATTCGGAAAGTTTTAAGGAAGTTAGGCTTGAATTCGATGTGGATTATGGGTTTTGATGTTGTTAGACGTATTTTTATGATTGGAACAAGTTCGTATCGTGTTTTGGGGTCCCGGGGGCCTCGGGGTGAATCCGGACCATCATCCAGCATTTTGAAGCAAGGAAAAGTCTGCTGTAAATTGCAGATCACTAGGCAGGATTTTAGCCTTCGTGTTCGCAAGGGCAAGGCCCGCGTTCGTGAAGGCCAGGTGGGTTAAAGCATCGCGATCGCGTCCCTGGGGTCGCGTTCGTGTAAGCCGGCCTAAGTAGAGCATCGCGTTCGCGAGGATGGGTTCGCGTTCGAGTGTAGGGAAGGCTGTAAAGCATCACGAACGTGTGAGTGAAGGTCACGTTCGCGTATAAGGAATTAATAAGGCATCGCGAACGCTTGAGGCATGTCGCGTTTGCGTAGAGGAAAAATCCGGACTGGAGAGTATGGCCTTTGTGGACGCGTGACTGTGTGTCGCGTTCGAGATGAAGGACTGGAATAAGGCATCGCGTTCGCGTGAAGGGCATCGCGAACGCGTAGGGTAAAATTCTCTGGCGGTGAATTAAAAACCAGAACTAGTCAGTCGCGTGTTTAACACCCCAAAACACAAATTTTGAGTTCTAGAGAGAGAGACTCACGGGAGATGGCTGGGAAATCATCGGGGTTTCATCGGAGGTAAGTTTTGTGGCTTAATTACATCATTTTATCATGAAATCCTTGGTTAATTCTCAGTAAATGGAAGATTTAAGGTGGGTTTTAGCCTTAGGCCTAAAATTGAAGAAAAAAACTGATTTGAGTGGGCAATGGAGTCCGATTTTGGTAAATTTTATATGCCTAGACTCGTATTGAGATGAGGGTTCCGAATATGTAACTTTCATAATTTTTCGAAAAGTGTACCGAAAGTCGGGTTTTGACAACTTTGGGAATTTTGATGTAAATTGAGTTGTTTTGATTGGGTGTCGTCCCATTAGTCTAAATTGATGTGTATTTACTATATTTGATCAGATTCTACGCGTGCAGAGCTTGATTCTCGTGGCAACGGCATCGCGGACTAGTCGTCTAGTTGTATTGAGGTGAGTAATAGATGTGGGTGATGACGAGCGGGTTCGAAAACCCAGTACACCACTTTGTGATGTTGTATAGTGGCGGGACACGTACTCTCTTGTGAGTGCGGGGTCGATTGTGTATGAAGGACTATAGCTTAGTCCGACCTGTTGTTTCTGTATTATGATATTGGCTATTCTTGAGCCGTTGAACCTCCTTCTCGGATGGTTGCATACTATATTGTGATATTGGCTACTCTTGAGCCGTTGAACCTCCTTCTTGGATGGTTGAGAATACTTGTGGGCTCCGAGCCAGTCATTGGATCCCGCAAGGATCGTTATCATTGTCTTGTGATATAGAAATGTTAGTTTACTACCAGTCCGTAGCTATTTACTGTTATCACGTTATTTCCAATCTCTGGAACTCGATAGTACTGTTTTTAACTGAAAAATTATAAAAGAGTTTTCAAAACTACTTTGGAGCCCGCGAGGCTGTAATTGCATATTAGCTTACTGGTAGTGGGTCGGGCTGCGCGCCGCAGCGGTATATATAGTGGATCGGGCTGCGCGCCGCAGCGTATATTCATGATATTGTGCTTGGGCTGTATGAGCCCCTCCGGAGTCTGAACCCCCACAGTGAGCACGGGTACCCAAATTGGATCGGGATACGCGCCGTAGCGGTCATATCATGCATCGCATTGCATTTAGCTACATCTGATAGCTGCTATACTATTTGCTGGTACTTGTTGGTGCAGGTACAGTTGATATTGATTCTGTGACAGGGTATTTGATCACAGCTTTACATAGTGCTTTATTGTGGATTTCTTATCTGCGTTGTCTTACCACTGTTTAATACCACTGAGTCTGGCAGTACTCATTTTACTCCCTGCACCTTGTGTGCATATCTAGGTACCTCTCAGCGCTGATCCGATAGCTGTTCGAGACGACTTCTGTGGGATATTCGAGGTAGTTGCAGAGTCTGCAGGACCTGATATTCCTTCCTAATATTATTTGATTTTGTATTGCTATTTCTTTCCGCACTTGGTATCTTGTAAACCATTATTATACTTATGTTCATTAGAGGCTCCTGACTCTTGACCCTTCGGTCTATGGGAGTTGGTATGTTTTGGGACTTGGTTCCCTGTTTGATATATACCTATCACTGTTGTTTTATGATTTGATATGTTTAAATGGGATAAGGCGAGCTCCTAGCTCCGTTATTGTTATTTATTGGTCAGGCTGGCCTAGCAGTGTGCTGGGTGCCATCACGACCGGATTTGGGGTCGTAACAAGTTGGTATCAGAGCCTAGGTTTACTAGGCCTCAAGAGTCTTGAGTCGGTTAGTAGAGTCTTATGGATCGGTACGGGGACGCCTGTACTTATCCTTGGGAGGCTGCAAATCTTTAGGAAACACTTCACATTTCTTGAACTCTATCGTGCGATCTTGTTGTCCTGAGAACTGAACTTCTATATTCTATTCTCTCGCAGATGGCGAGAACACGAACATTAGGACGAAGTGGACGACCTCCATTGCCACCTACTAGAGGCCGTGGGCGTGGTCGTGCTAGAGGTAGAGGTAGGGCAGCTGAGGCAGTGCCAGCTGACCCGCCCGTTATACCTGTTCAGGAGCAACCCCTAGTGGTTGATGCTCCAGTAGCCACAGTTCAGGCCCAGACTGTATATATTGCTATTCCTGGTCTTCAAGAGACTCTTGCCTAGATACTATCGGTGTGTTCCGGTTTGGCTCAGGTAGTTTCAGCTACCGCTACTGCAGCGACATCTCAGACAGGGGGTGGTCAGCAGACCCCTGCAGCTCGCACGCCTGAGCAGGTTGTTCAGGGACTTCAGACGCCAGAGGTGGTCCCCGTTTAGGTGGTTGCACCGGTTATTCCTCCAGCTGCACCAGTTCCAGCTCCAGAGCATATGGTTCAGGCTATGCCCGACGACGAGCAGCGTCGTCTCGAGAGATTTGGTAGACTTCAGCCACCCCATTTCAGTGGCGTTGAGGGCGAAGATGCCCAGGGTTTCTTGGATAAGTGTCAGAGGATGTTGCGGACGGCTGGTATTCTTGAGTCCAGTGGAGTTTCATTTACTACCTTTCAGTTCACTGGTCCCGCATTTGATTGGTGGGAGGAGTTTGAGAGGCGTAGGCCTGCAGGAGCAGCACCTCTCACATGGCAGCAGTTCTCTACTCTCTTCCTAGAGAAGTATGTACCTCAGTCTCGTCGCGAGGAGCTACGTTGCCAGTTTGAGTGGTTGGTTCAGGGCGACATGTCTGTGAACCAGTATGAGCTCAGATTCACACAGTTGGCTAGGCATGCCCCATGGATGATCCCTACTGATAGGGAGAGGATTAGGAGGTTCATTGATGGCCTCAACTACTCCATCCGTACTATTATGACCAGAGATAGAGTTCTATCGTCATCATTTGAGCAGGTTGTGGATATGGCACGCTCCATTGAGGCGGATCGTCGCCGAGAGAGAGAGGAGCGGGAGGCGAAGAGGCCTCTTGGTTCCGGTAGTTTCAGTGGTGCTCCATCTAGAGGGCATTTCTGGCAGGGCAGAGGTCGCTCATCTAGACCTTCTCATTCAGGTCGCCCTGAGCAAAGCGGAGGTTTTTATGGTCGTGGTCGACAGGGATTTCAGTAGGGTCAGTCTTCACTTAGTGCCCTCCCAGCCCAGAGTGCAGCACCTACTACTTCTCCAGCACCAGGTGCATGTTATGAGTGTGGTGAGTTTGGCCACATGAGGAGACAGTGCCCTCGACTTTGTAGGGACAGGACTCAGCAGAGGGATTAGCCCTCCTCTTCAGCACCATCTAAGGCTAGTAGCGGTGGAGGTCAGTCTTCTCGTAGTCGCCCCAGAGGTAAGGAGAGATCCAGTAGAGATCAGACATGATTCGATGCACTTTCTGGCATGCGTGATGCAGTTGCCTCCGATGCAGTGATTACATGTATCATTTTTGTCTGTCATAGAGATGCCTCTGTTCTATTTGATCTAGGGTCCACATATTCTTACGTGTTCTATTATTTCGCACGTCATTTGGGTGCGACTCGTGGTAGTCTTGATTTACCTGTTCATGTATCCACGTCGTGGATGATACGATTGTTGTAGATCATGTCTATAGATCCTGTGTTATTTCTATTGGGGGTCTGGAGACCCGGGCAGATTTGCTATTGTTATGATGGTCTTGGTGACTCTCTGGCAGGTGGATACGCCAAATTATAAAGGACACTCTATTAAATTTTTTGGAAAAATTTGGGACTTAGAAAAGATTTTGTCACCTAAAGAGTGGGCTTAACTATTGTATGTGAATGAATACAAGAATTGCAAAAGAATTAATATTTCTAATGATTCGGAACTCCACCGAAGCTTGTAAATGACTTGAGTTTAATCCTACTAGAACTTTGTGGCATCATTTGAGCAAGAATGCTATGAGTGGCTAAAAGCGCTTAGATGTATGGATTCAAGCCAAGTTGGGGAGGTTGTTATTGATTAACTGATTGCACTGTTGTGTGCTGTGTTGGCTCTGTCTCTAAGTATGTTGGGAAAATTTTGATAAAGGTTATGGTGCTTCGTAGATGTGAAAAAATACTAGGATGTTTTGAACTGATGTTGGTAAGGAATGCTCGGTGTATAGATAGTTAAGATAGCTAACTGTGTCTGTATGTAATCATGTTTTGCGGTGTCAGAGTTCTAGCAAGGCATGAGTGATTTTGTTCAATAAGATAGTTGAATTACAGCTGAATAAGGGTGAATGACGCCCGAGAATTGTTTACGGTGTTCAAGATTTTGCTTGTAACAGTCAGGTGTCTTAAGATTGTGCATGTGGCGAAAGACGGTGGTTTCATTAGAAGAGGTCAAGACTTCTGTTATATTATGTGAATAATGGGATTCTATGTAATCCGTATTGGAAGGTAATGATAACGAATTCAAAATCGCATGAATGTTCTTCAAAATAATGTATTGTAGAATGTGTACTTCTGGGAAACATTGAGAGAGTATTCTGTGGCCTATGTGCCTTAGACCGTGTGGTCTTACGTACGAGTCTTGTGTGGTAACATGAGTTGATGTATTATGGTGCTACAGTAATGGCTAATATTAAATTAAAGATGAATCAGAAAGAAAACTAGGTAGATGGAACAACTTGTTAATAAACTGAAATGGTATGATAAGGAATACGATTAATTCCTGGTATGTGTTTGAAGTAATGAGTCTTGCAGATATTATGCAACAAAACTCGTGAGTGTTGGCAGTTGTGTAACTCGATATGGGTATAAGGACTCAGTCCTGGCAGTTTAACTTATGCAATGTGTTATGGAAAGTTGACAATGGCATATTCAAGGTTTTGAGATCAACTTATAATATATGAGAAGTCATTAAAATTATTGAGCAGCGCGGGCAGCTGCAGGTGACATAAGAATCGATCTTTCTGGTGATTAAGGAAAATGGTACTACTACTCTAGGGAATTGGCAGTGAATATGGTCCAAAAGGACAAAGTAATGTAAACTGATAATATCTAGTGGTATGGTGGTATTTTCTTGTTTGATCGATGGTAATAATTGAGTCATTGATGGCATAGTGAAATTCTTGAATGGCTTTCGTGGTATGAATAGACGCTTGATGTGCGTTATGTATTCGTACGGTGAAGTACAGAATCAGGCATAGTGATTCATGTGTCATATATGTGTTAGAGACTTGAAGTCCGCCTATGCAGTGGTGGTATGTCGTGTGTATCGACACCGTTTGATGATTATTGGAAATTGGAAGCCCTAGTGGCTCTCTCATTACTGGATATGACGAATTTGAATAATGATATATAATTGTAGACTGGTTTTCATAAGTCAGGTCGTCTAGACTAATGTGATATGGACTATATCATAGGAATGTCACAACTGTGTGGCAGAGCGCATCAGATCATGCTCCAGCAGGGTAAATGTACCCTAGGGCCAGCGGACGGCTGGTAGGTATTGCTTTGTCAGTTGGGCCTTCGTGGCGGATATCTATATAGAGGTTTCTACCGTGGATTCGATTCCGGTATTGAGGAACTTTGTAAGATGCGTTTCTTGTGGCCGAACTTGAGGCTATATATGTTCACTATAATGAGCAATTTGACTCGATGTGCAATTCCTTTTTGTGAGATTTATGCGTGGATCGGGTGGCACGCCGCCATGGGTTATTTGGATCGGGTGGTACGCCGCCACAGGTATGTCATTGGAGCGAGTTGCACGCCGTAACAGAATATTGTGAAAATATAGTTAGTTATATGCTACCTGGTATACAATACCTCCTCGCTTCTGAGGGAAAGTCTGTATTGAGTATCGCTTGGCGTATGGCGCATCAGTTGTGTCCTTTCAGGATTTGATAGCATACATTAATTATTTCACCGTGGGTGAGGTTGATTGCTTGGGTTCAAGACCTAGATATGTGCATGTCTAACCGTTTTGAGCTTAGTAGCTTGAGGTGATTCATGAGTAATAGTTTGTGGATAGAATCATGAATCGTGGCAAGGCCATGTGATGTTATGATCTCTCGAGGAGGATTCAGGTACTATATTTCTATAATGCAAGACGCGATCTCAGTTCTATGTTATGATGGCACAGAGGAATTGAATTGCAGCTCTTTTGCTGGAGACAGTTGTCATGATTTGAGCTGTCATGATTCGAGTGTGTTCGGACATTTCTATTGGAGCCTATGTTGTGCTCGTCGTGGCTTAGGCCGGTGTTGAGGTGTCATATCACCAATGCGGTGTGTTATAATCGAAATGATCGTTGGAGCCAATAATGAGTGTGAGTATATGTGATTTCAGTTGGTATTTGGTTATCGTGGGAAATTGTTGTGATTAGAGACTATCGTCTCGAGTGATTGTGGTTTGATACATCATATAATCTCACCCAGAGTGGTGAGTATCCCTTATTGCAGTGGATTCTAGTGTATTCTGAGTATAGGCATGTGATTAGCAATTAGTATATGATTTCGGAAAGTGCAATGTGGTTTATGGTTCAGATGGTCTGTGAAATTTCAGCTATATCGTGTTATCGGACTTATGATAGCTAGGGTGAAGTGGTATCACCCCGAATATATGCTTGGTAAGGTCATTCAACTATTGGGTTGCTTAAGTTGGGGAGAATGTGACGCCCCGGCCCGTTATCACGGGAATTACCACCCCGTTATCTTGCATTTATGTGCTTATTGCTTTTACATCGGTGTTAGAGTCTATCGGGTGAATTAGGAGTGAATTGGATTGAAAATGAGGCATATAGCCTTTTTGAAGGAAGCTTGAATTTAAAAAGTCAACCTGGAGTTGACTATTTAGTTTGAGTGCTCGGAATCGGATTCTGATGATTCAGTTAGTTCCGGGAGGTAATTTATGACATAAGAGAGCAATCAGAATCGAATTCGGAGGTCCGGTATAGAAATAGGCTTGAATTGGCTAAGGTTGAATTTTAGTGAAATCCGAACGGTAGGTGAGATTTTGATTTGGGGGTCGGAATGGAATTCCGACAATTCATGTAGCTTCATCATGTGATTTTGGATATGTCCGCAAATTTTCAAAGCATTCGGACGTCGTTTGTTTGGGTTTTGGATTGAATGTGTAATTCAGAAAGTTTTGAGGAAGTTAGGCTTGAATTCGATGTGGATTATGGGTTTTGATGTTGTTAGACGTGTTTTTATGATTGGAACAAGTTCGTATTGTGTTTTGGAGTATGGTGGTGGTTTTCGTTGGGGTCCCGGGGGCCTTGGGGTGAATCCAGACCATCATCCGGCATTTGAAGCAAGGAAAAATCTGCTATAAATTGCAGATCACTGGGCAGGATTATAGCCTTCGCGTTCGTGAGGGCAAGGCCCGCGTTCGCGAAGGCCAAGCGTGTCAAAGCATCGCGATCGCGTCCCTGGGGTCGCGTTCGCGTAGGCCAGGCTAAGTAGAGCGTCGCGTTCGTGAGGATGGGTTCGCGTTCGCGTATAGGGAAGGCTGTGAAGCATCGCGAACGCGTGGGTGAAGGTCGCGTTCGCGTATAACGAATTCATAAGGCATCTCGAACGCGTGAGGCATGTCGCGTTCGCGTGGAGGAAAAATCCGGTCTGGAGTGTATGGCCTTCGCGGACGCATGACTGTGTGTCGCGTTCGCGATGATGGACTGGAATAAGGCATCGCGTTCGCATGAGGGGCATCGCGAACGCGTAGGGTAAAATTTTCTGGCATTGAATTAAAAAACAAAACTGGTTAGTCACGGGTTTAACACCCCAAAACATAAATTTTGAGTTCTAGAGAGAGAGACTCACGGGAGATTGCTGGGAAATCATCGGGGTTTCATCGGAGGTAAGTTTTGTGGCTTAATTACATCATTTTATCATGAAATCCTAGGTTAATTCTCTGTAAATGGAAGATTTAAGGTGGGTTTTAGCCCTAGGCCTAAAATTGAAGAAAAACACTGATTTGAGTGGGCAAATGGAGTCCGATTTTGGTAAATTTTATATGCCTAGACTCGTATTGAGATGAGGGTTCCGAATATGCAACTTTCGTAATTTTTCTAGAAGTGTACCGAAAGTCGGGTTTTGACAACTTTGGGAATTTTGATGTAAATTGAGTTGTTTTGATTGGGTGTCATCCCATTGGTCTAAATTGATGTGTATTTACTATATTTGATTAGATTCTACGCATGCGGATCTTGATTCTCGTGGCAAGGGCATCGCAGACTAGTCGTCGAGCTGTATTGAGGTGAGTAATAGATGTGGGTGATGACCAGTGAGTTCGAAACCCCGGTACACCACTTTGTGATGTTGTATAGCGGCGAGACACGTACTCTCTTGTGAGTGCGGGGTCGATTGTGTATTAAGGACTATAGCTTAGTCCGACCTGTTGTTTCTGTATTATGATATTGGCTATTCTTGAGCTGTTGAACCTCCTTCTCGGATGGTTGCATACTATATTGTGATATTGGCTACTCTTGAGCCGTGAACCTCCTTCTTGGATGGTTGAGTATACTTGTGGGCTGCGAGCCAGTCATTGGATCCCGCGAGGATCATAATCATTGTCTTGTGATATAGACATGTTAGTTTACTACCAGTCCGTAGCTATTTACTGTTATCATGTTATTTCCAATCTCTGGAACTTGATAGTACTGTTTTTAACTGAAAAATGATAAAAGCGTTTTCAAAACTACTTTGGAGCCCGCGAGGCTATAATTGGATATTAGCTCACTGGTAGTGGGTCGGGTTGCGCGCCGCAACGGTATATATAGTGGATCGGGCTGCGCGCCGCAGTGTATATTCATGATATTGTGCTTGGGCTGTAGGAGCCCCTCCGGAGTCTGAACCCCCACAGTGAGCACGGGTACCCAAATTGGATCGGGCTACGCGCCGTAGCGGTCATATCATGCATTGCATTGCATTTAGCTACATCTGATAGCTGTTATACTATTTTGCTAGTACTTGTTGGTACAAGTACGGTTGATATTGATTCTGTGACAGGGTATTTGATGATAGCTTTACATAGTGCTTTATTGCGGATTTCTTATCTGCGCTGTCTTACCCCTATTTATTACCACTGAGTCTGGCAGTACTCATTTTACTCCCTGCACCTTGTGTGCAGATCCAGGTACCTCTCAGCACTGATCCGATAGCTGTTCGAGGCGACTTCTGTAGGATATTCGAGGTAGTTGCAGAGTCCGCAGGACCCGATATTCCTTCCTAATATTGTTTGATTCTGTATTGCTATTTCTTTCCGGACTTGGTATCTTGTTAAACAATTATTACACTTATGTTCATTAGAGGCTCCTGACTCTTGACCATTCGGTCTATGGGAGTTGGTATGTTTTGGGACTTGGTTCCCTGTTTGATATATACCTATCACTGTTGTTTTATGATTTGATATGTTTAAATGGGATAAGGCGAGCTCCTAGCTCCGTTATTGTTATTTATTGGTCAGGCTGGCCTAGCAGTGTGCTGGGCGCCATCACGACAGGATTTGGGGTCGTGACATATAAGAAAATAGGAAACAACTTATATCTAATGTTAGAAAAAGAATCACTAAAACTAGAAGATAGCTTAACTGCTTTGGTAAGAATAGCAAGAGAAAATGAAGAAATAGATCGAAAATATGAGATAGAAAAAATTAAACAACAATCAAAAAGAGAAATAAAATAGATAGAAGAAATAAAAAATACTAGAATAATAGAATTAGAAAAAGAATTAAACATGTTAAAAGAACTATATGCAACTAGACAAAAAGAAAAAGAACGAGAAAATAAATTACAAATTGAGATAAATAGATTCAAAGAACAATTACATGAAGGAGAAAAAGAAAAGTTAGAAAATGATAACAAATTAGAAATAATTAGAACAGAAGAAATAACTGAACCAAATAATAACAATTTAGAAAATTATTCAGAAACAAGTGAAACATATACGGAAATTTTAGAAAATATAGCACAAGTCGAAGAGAACGTAGAAGGTAGAAATGATCATATAGAAATAAATGCGATATTAGATGAAAAACATAGTACACCAGGAACAAAAGATACACAACTAGAACAAAAACGTTATACAAATTATAATTATACGAAAACATATAGAAATGATAGAGAACCAAGATATACAAAGTGGATTCCAACACAAATACCAACAACAATACAACATAATTTCTTAGACCTAGACTGTGTAAAAGATATAAATAAGACAATCCAGGTATGGGTAGGATACATGACGAAACAGATTATAGACAATAAGATAGGAATAAAAGATGCACCAGAATACATAGAAAGAACGTTAATAGGAACAACTTGTCACGACCCAAACCCCGGTCGTGATGGCGCCCAACACATTGCTAGGCAAGCCCGACCATCTTATCCATTAAACCAGCCAATTATAAATTATTACTGATTAATCGGCGTAATTAGCTTGTCTTTATAACAAAAAAAGAAGTGTAGATATGAAATACACGAATACAGTCCCAACCAAATCGTGGTGTCACAAGTCTGAGCCTCTACAAATGAGATCTACTACACAATCAAGTCTAGGCAGAATGGAGACAACTGAATGATACAAAGGAAGAGGTCAAGTACTGCGAACGTCGGCAGCTACCTCGAAGTCTCCACAGAATGGGGATAATAAAACAGTTGCGATAGCTCAACTGCCCTCCTGAACCTGTATATCTGCACAAAAAGTGCAGGGGAGTGGGGTGAGTATATTTCAACTCAGTGAGTAATAATAATAAACAATAACTGGAAGTAAGAACTCCTGTACTGTCACTAAATAGTTCTAAGGCAAACCCCCACAGGTAAGTCATCACTACAATGAGTACTCTGATCTCCAGTCCATATCTATCTCAACTAGGTCCCACACTAACCACATCCTCACTTTGTACCACTTACAGTGTACAACCATCTCAATATATAGAGACATATACATATGTCTATAACATATAAGTATTTACGTATGTATAAGGATATGAATAAGTATAATGCTGCGGCGTGCAGCCCGCTCCAATACATATACCGCTGCGGTGCGCAGACCGCTCCATTTAACATCGACGGCGCTCACTGGGGGTGTATACAGACTTCGGAGGGGCTCCCTAGGCCCAAGCGCTATGATACTGCGGCGTGCAGTCCGATCCACACATATATTACTGCGGCGTGCAGTCCGATCCAATATATATATATATACATATATAGCTATGCTGCTGCGCCGTGCAGCCCGATCCCATAATATACACCAGCACTCACTGAGAATGTGTGTAGACTCAGACTCCGAAGGGGCTCCTACAGCCCAAGCGCAATAATACTGCGGCGTGCGATCCACATGTATATACTGCTGCGGCGTGCAGCCCTATACAATATATATACTGCTGCGGCGTGCAGCCCGATCCAATATATATACTGTTGTGGCGTGCAGCCCAATCCAATATAGGTATATATATATATATGATACCTCATAATGGGTCCTCGACCCTGTCCCAATTAGTATAGGATTGGCCTTTCAGGCCCACTCAGCTAAATCAGGGAATTTCCACCCTAAGTAATCAGTCACTCTCAGTACACACCTAGTACTGGCTCTTAATATGCTATTCATCTAGTTTTACGGCTGAGTGTAAGTATCCAGCATGATATGAGGGTCACCTAGCTCTACAGGTTTCCCTAATACTTCTATAGATCAGCACAAGGCCCCAAACATGGCTACCAGCCCAACTACATAGTTATAAGCTCATTCACAGTCATAATACACAATAGACTATCAGTCGGGAAGGACCAAGTCCAATCCCCCAATCACAATGACACCACGCCAGTCACATGACGCGTGTCTCATCTCTACATAGCACTGTATAGTGCAAGTACGGGGTTTCAAACCCTCAGTACATTATTCACTACCACCACTCACCTCGAACCGGTAGAAGCTTTAATCCGCCTTGCGCTTGCCTCGCAAATCAATCTCCTCGGATGCCAAATCTGCTCAAAATCATAGAGAATGCATCAATATATGCTAATTTCACGCAATTCATTTGAAATAACCCAAATTGTATCAAAACCCACAAAGTTGTCAAAACCCGACTTTTGGTGCGCTTCTCGAAAAATTATAAAAGTTACATATTCGGAACCCTCGTCTCAATACGAGTCTAGGCATATCAAATTTACCAAATTCGGACTCCATTTGCCCGCTCAAATCTGTATTTTTCTACAATTTTAGGCCTAGGGCATAAAACCCACATTAAATCCTCCATTTTCATAGAAATAATCCATGATTTCATGATAAAAGTGTGTAATTAAACCACGAAACTTACCTCCGACAATATCCCGATGATCTCCCAGCTATTTCCCGTCACTTTCTCACTCTAGAGCTCAACAATGGAGGGTTTTGCAAATGAACCCCTATGAGAAATGTTTCTGTAATTAAAGAATCTGCCCAGGCGTTTACACTATGCGATCGCATCCCATCATTGCGCTCGCGTAGAACAAATGATAGCTCGAAATAATTAAGGCTATGCGATCGCACTACCTCTCCGCGATCGCGTAGAACATCTCACCCAGGACCCAAATTACTACTATGCGATCGCAAACTGACCACGCGATCGCATAGAACAATAAGCTTCTTAGGCACCCCGGATCATTTTGCCCTATGCGTTCGCACAAGTGACCCTGCGATCGCAGAGTGCCAGGTTCCATACCTATGCGATCGCATCCCCTATTACGCGATCGCATAGAACAACTCTGGGGCTCACTTCCATCTTTCTATGCGATCGCATCTACTCTATGCGATCGCATAGGGCGTCCGTCTGCAACGAAACCAGCAGCCAACAGCAGTTCAAAAATACAAGAAATGGTCCGTTTGGACCCCCGAAATCAACCCGAGGCCCCCGGGACCCCAACGAAAACAACCAACATACTCCATAACACGTTTCAAACTTGTTCTAATCATAAAAACACCCTCCTAAACATCAAAATAACCAATTACACACGGATTCAAGCCTAAGTTTTCTCCCAAACTTCCGAAACCAACATGCAATCAAAAACCCGACCAAACGAACTCCGAATGACCTGAAATTTTGCAGGCACATCCAAAATCACCTAACAGAGCTACTGCAACTGTTGGAATTCCATTCCGATTCCCGGATCAAAATCTCGCCTATCGATCGGATATCGCCAAAATTCAACTTTAGCCAATTCAAGCCTAAAACTACACCGGACCTCCAAATTCACTTCCGATCGCTCTCCTAGCTCATAAATGACCTCCCGGAGCTGACCGAATCATCAGAATTCAATTCTGAGCTCTCTAACTCAGAAGTCAACGCCCGGTTGACTTTTTCCAACTATTCCTTCTTCTAAGAGACTTTCTGTCTCAATTTCAATCAAACTCAACCCGGATTGACTCAAACTTACCCAACATGCATATTAAAACATCAACAAGCATATAACGGGGGTAACGAGGTGATAACTCACATGATGACGGGCCGGGTCATCACATTCTCCCCAACTTAAGAAAACGCTCGTCCTCGAGCGGACCAAGAGGTTTACTGGAAGTAACCCAATAGCTGAATGACCTTACCAAGCATATATTCGGGGCGATCCCACATCACCCTATCTCATACAAGTCCGGTACACACTATAGATGGAAATCTCACAGCCCATCTGCATCATAGACCACATTGCACTTTCCGAAATCACATACCATTCCGAATCCCATGCCCATACTCAGAATACACACGATCCATCTATAATAGCCAACTCGCCACTCCGTGTGAGATCACATGATGTATCAAATAACCCAATCACTCGATACGATAGTCTCTAATCATGACCACTGGCCACAATAACCAAATACTAGCAGAAAGAACCTTTCTCATTAGATGGAGTCTTATTCCAACACCTTCATATCCTGCCCACGGTAACTGAAGCACGCGATATACCGTACCCATCTCTTGGGTCAACCATTCGTGAATCCATTTCCCTTTTAAAACTGATACCACAATAAGTTTCGGAGCCAAACCTCGATATTACCTTTCTAACGAGCTGAAATCACATATGCTTGCTCTCATTAATGACTCGATCATTTCGGTTATAACACACCACACTGGTGACATGACACCTCAGCATCGGCCTATGCCACAACGAGCACAACACATGCTCCAATATGAACGATCTGAACACACTCGAATCATGACAACTGACTCACACAAAGAGCTATAATTCAAATTCCTCAATACCATCACAACACATAACTGAGATCTCGTCTCACATCATAGAATTAGAGTACCTGAATCCTCCTCGAAAGGTCATAACATCACGTGGCCTTGCCACAACTCATGATTCTATCCAAACACTATTACTCATGGAGTACCTCAAGTCACAATGCTCAAAACGGTCAGCCACGCACATATTTAGGTCTGAACTCAAGCAATCGATCACACACGCGGTGATACATTTAGTATATGCTATCCAATCCTGAATGGACACAACCGATGTGCTATTCCCCGAGCGATACCCAATACGGACTATTCCTCAGAAGCTAGGATATTGTATACATGGTAGCATATAGGAAGATATATTTTCCACATCACCCTGTTGCGGCGCGCAACCCGTTCCAATAACATACCTGTGGCGGCGTGCCACCCGATCCAGATACCATACCTGTGGCAGCGTGCCACCCGATCCTGATACCATACATGTGGTGGCGTGACACCCGATCCAGATACTACTCATGTGGCGGCGTGCCACCCGATCCACGCATAATCTAGAAAAAGGGAATGCACATCGAGTCAAGTTGCTCGCTGCAACAAACATATGTATAGCCTCACGCTCGACCACATGAAACGCATCCGACAAAGTTCCTCAATACCGGAACTGAATCAATGGTAGATACCTCTACACTGACATCCGCCACGAAGGCCCAACTGACAAAGCAATACCTCTCAACCATCCTCTGGCCCTCGGGTACATCTACCCTGCTCGAGCATGATCTGATGCACTCTGCCACGCAGTTTGTGACATTTTTCTAACATAGTCCATAACACATTAGTCTAGACAACCTGGCTTATGACAACCAGTCTGCAATCATATATCATTATTCAAATTCATCATATCAAGTAACGAGAGAGCCACTAGGGCTTCCAATTTCAAACATTCGCTAAACGATGCCGATCCACTCGATATACCACCACTGCATAGGCGGATTACGAGAACTTCCAGTCTCTAACACATGTATTACACATGGATCACTATGCCTGATCCCACACTCCACCGTACGATTACATAACACACATCAAGCATCTATTCATACCACGAAAACCATTCAGAAATTTCCCTATGCCATTAACAACTCAATCATCACCGCCAATCCAACAAGAGGATACTACAATACCACTAGATATCATCAATTTACATTATCTTACCCTTTTGACCATATACTCTGCCAAATCTCTGGAATAGCAGTTCCATTTTTCTTTAATCACCAGAAAGATCGATTCTTAAATCACCTGCAGCTGCACGCGCTGCTCAATAATTTTTAATGACTTCCCATATATTATGAACTGATCTCAAAACTTTGAACATGTCATTATCAATTTCCCATGACTCATCGTATATACCATACCACACTAATATAACATGGAAACTTGTACCCTTTTCCTACGCCGCAAACATTGACGCACCAAACTAGACAAGAACTTTCACGATTCAGTATAGAAGAAAACTCATTACACATTCCCAGTTTTGCATACCAACATGAAATACACTCAGTTTCAACCAACGGTAAAACACATCACAAACTATTTTTTTCCAATTCATTGCATAAGTTTAACTGCCAGGACTGAGTCCTTTTACCCACATCGAGCTACGCAACTGCCAGCACTCAAGAGATTTGTTGCACAATATCTGCAAGACTCATTACTTCAAACACATACCAGGAATTAACCGTATCCTTATCATATCGTTCCGGTTTATTAACAAGTTTCTCCATTTACCCAATTTCCTTTCTGATTCATCTTTAATTTAATATTAGCCTTTACTGTAGCACTACAATATCTCAACTCATGTTACCACATGAGACTGATACACAAGACTACACGATCTCATGCTCACAGGCCGCTAATTACTCTCTCAATGTTTCCTAGAAGTACCACATTCTACAATGCTTTATTTTTGAAGAACTTCCTGCGATTTGGAATTCATTATCATTACCACCCAATACGGATACCATCATTCACATAACATAACACAAGTCTTGATTCCTTCTAACGAAACCGCCGTCTTTAGCCATATACACAATCTTAATACACCTGACTATTACAAGCAAAATCTTGAACACCGCAAAACCATTCTCGGGCATCATTCACTCTTATTCAATTATAATTCAACTGTCTTATTGGACATGACCACTCGTGACCTGTTAGAACTCTGGCACCGCAGAACATGATTACATACAAATGCATTTAGCTATCTTTCTTTTCTATACATCGAACATTCTTTACCAACATCAGTTCAAATTATCCTAAGATTTCTTCACATCTACGAAGTACCATAACCTTTATCAGAATTTCCCAACATACTTAGAGACAGAACCAACATAGCACACAACAGTGCAATCAGTTAATCAATAACAACCTCCCCAACTTGGCTCGGAGCCATACATCAAAGCACTTTTAGCCGCTCATAGCATTCTTTACTCAAATGATGCCACAATGTTATAGTGAGATTAAACTCAAGTTATTTACAAGCCTTGACAGAGACTCAATTCATCAGAGACCTTATAAACCCTTCTACAATTCTTGCATTTATACACACCACCACCAATAAGCCCGCTCTCTTTAGGTGACGGAAATCTTTCTAAGTCCCAAATTTTCCAAAAATTTTGGCAGAGTTTCCTTTGTAATTTGGCCTATCCACCTGCCATAGAATCACCAAACCATTCTAACAATACATCCATAACTCAACAAGACATCGCAATGTATATCAACAACATTAATCTCAACACTATACGAGTTATACTATCAAAATTGATACATGGGCATGCGCTGCACCTACTCGAATCATAACATATATCAAATACCCTTCAATTACACATCAGAATCAACCCACCTACTTCGCCTCAATTTAGTATTTCAGCACAATACCTTCCACCAGGATACACATAGCATAATCACTTTACCTTTCCACTAAGGAACATGAACATACTCACCACGCCCATAGCTAGGGCTACGTAACAGATCACAATAAGGATTGAATACCTTGCAGCTCACCCATTAGCAAACTGCCATTTTCACAATTAAGATCAATACTGATCGCATGAATTTCATAATACCAGCTCGCGAAAGTAGCACCTCGGTGCTCAAGCCATAGACAAGGATCCGGCCTCAAGTCCTCCAGACAGGCCCAACATGAACTCATAGAGATTATATTTCGTTCCTCGATTGGGGAATCATAAGCCATCAAGGCAAATTTATCACTAAGCACTCGAGTGCACTTACAAACGTATAGAAGGTGTTTCAAGAATTACATCTCAAGCTGAATCAAGTACGCAAGACAAGAATTTCAAGAATTTGAAGATTTCCTAAAAGGTTTGCAGCCTCCCAAGGATAAGTACAGGCATCCCCGTACCGACCCACGAGACTCTACTAAACCGGCTCATGACTCGCGAGACCTGTTAACCTAAGCTCTGATACCAACTTGTCACGACCCAAACCCCGGTCGTGATGGCGCCCAACATATTGCTAGGCAAGCCCGAACATCTTATCCATTAAACCAGCCAATTATAAATTATTACTGATTAATCGGCGTAATTAGCTTGTCTTTATGACAAATCAAGAAGTGTAGATATGAAATACACGAATACAGTCCCAACCAAATCGTGGTGTCACAAGTCTGAGCCTCTACAAATGAGATCTACTACACTATCAAGTCTAGGCAGAATGGAGACAACTGAATGATACAAAGGAAGAAGTCAGGTACTGCGAACGTCGGCAGCTACCTCGAAGTCTCCACAGAATGGGGATAAGAAAGCAGTTGCGACAGCTCAACTCCCCTTCTGAACTTGTATATCTGCACACAAAAATGCAAGGGAGTGGGGTGAGTATATTTCAACTCAGTGAGGGATAATAATAAATAATAACTGGAAGTAAGAACTCCCGTACTGTCACTAAACAGTTCTAAGGCAAACCCCCACAGGTAAGTCATCACTACAATGAGTACTCTGATCTCCAGTCCATATCTATCTCAACTAGGTCCCACGCTGACCACATCCTCACTTGTACCACTTACAGTATACAGCCATCTCAATATATAGAGACATATACATATGTCTACAACATATAAGTATTTACGTATGTATAAGGATATGAATAAGTATAATGCTGCGGCGTGCAGCCCGCTCCAATACATATACCGCTGCTGCGCGCAGCCCGCTCCATTTAACGTCGACGGCGCTCACTGGGGGTGTATACGGACTTCGGAGGGGCTCCCTAGGCCCAAGCGCTATGGTGCTATGGCGTGCAGCCAGGTCCACCATATATCACTGCGGCGTGCAGTCCGATCTAATATATATATATACATATATAATTATACTGCTGCGGCGTGCAACCCGATCCCATAATATACCAGCGCTCACTGGAATGTGTCATCTCTACAATGATAAGTCAAATTCCAGTCCACAACTGTCTCATAATGATCCCACACTGACCTAGGCCTCACTCATACTGTTGCGGCGTACAGCCCGATCCAGATATATATGTATATATATATAATGCTGCGGCGTGCAGCCCAATCCAATGTATATATCGCTGCGGCGTGCAGCCCGATCCAATATATATAGCGCTACGGCGTTCAACCCGATCCAATATATATACTGTTGCGGCGTGCAGCCCGATCCAATATAGGTATATATATATATGATACCTCATAATGGGTCCTCGACCCTGTCCCAATTAGTATAAGATTGGCCTTTCAGGCCCACTCAGCTAAATCAGGGAATTTCCACCGTAAGTAATCAGTCACTCTCAGTACACACCTAGTACTGGCTCTTAATATGCTATTCAGCTAGTTTTACGGCTGAGTGTAAGTATCCATCATGACATGAGGGTCACCTAGCTCTACAGGTTTCCCTAATACTTCTATAGATCGGCACAAGGCCCCAAACATGGTTACCAGCACAACTACACAGTTATAAGCTCATTCACAGTCATAATACACAATAAACTATCAATCGGGAAGGACCAAGTCCAATCCCCCAATCACAATGACACCACGCCGGTCACATGACGCGTGTCTCATCTCTACATAGCACTGTATAGTGCAAGTACGGGGTTTCAAACCCTCAGTACATTATTTACTACCACCACTCACCTCGAACCGGTAGAAGCTTCAATCCGCCTTGCGCTTGCCTCGCAAATTAATCTCCTCGGATGCCAAATCTGCTCAAAATCATAGAGAATGCATCAATATATGCTAATTTCACGCAGTTCATTTGAAATAACCCAAATTGTATCAAAACCCACAAAGTTGTCAAAACCCGACTTTTGGTGCGATTCTCGAAAAATTATAAAAGTTACATATTCGGAACCCTCGTCTCAATACGAGTCTAGGCATATCAAATTTACCAAATTCGGACTCCATTTACCCGCTCAAATCGGTATTTTTCTACAATTTTAGGCCTAGGGCTTAAAAGCCACATTAAATCCTCCATTTTCATAGAAATAATCCATGATTTCATGATAAAAGTGTGTAATTAAACCACGAAACTTACCACTGACAATATCCCGATGATCTCCCAGCTATTTCCCGTCACTTTCTCACTCTAGAGCTCAACAGTGGAGGGTTTTGCAAATGAACCCGTATGAGAAATGTTTCTGTAATTAAAGAATCTGCCCAGGCGTTTACACTATGCGATCGCATCCCATCATTACGATCGCGTAGAACAAATGATAGCTCGAAATAATTAAGGCTATGCGATCGCACTACCTCTCCGCGATCACATAGAACATCTTACCCAGGCCCCAAATTACTACTATGCGATCGCAAACTGACCACGCGATCGCATAGAACAATAAGCTTCTTAGGCATCCCGGATCATTTTACCCTATGCGTTCGCACAAGTGACCCTGCGATCGCAGAGTGCCAGGTTCCATACCTATGCGATAGCATCCCCTATTACGCGATCGCATAGAACAACTCTGGGGCTCACTTCGATCTTTCTATGCGATCGCATCTACTCTATGCGATCGCATAGAGCGTCCGTCTACAACAAAACCAGCAGCCAACAACAGTTCAAAAATACAAGAAATGGTCCGTTTGGACCCCCAAAATCAACCCGAGGCCTCCGGGACCCCAACGAAAACCACCAACATACTCCATAACACGTTTCAAACTTGTTCTAATCATAAAAACGCCCTTCTAAACATCAAAATCATCAATTACACAAGGATTCAAGCCTAAGTTTTCTCCCAAACTTCCGAAACCAACATGCAATCAAAAACTCGACCAAACGACCTCCGAATGACCTGAAATTTTGCAGGCACATCCAAAATCACCTAACGGAGCTACTGCAACTGTCGAATTCAATTCCGACTTCCGGATCAAAATCTCGCCTATCGAACGGATATCGCCAAAATTCAACATTAGCCAATTCAAGCCTAAAACTACACCGGACCTCCAAATTCACTTTCGATCGCTCTCCTAGCTCACAAATGACCTACCGGAGCTGACCGAATCATCAGAATTCGATTCCGAGCTCTTTAACTCAGAAGTTAATGCCCGGTTGACTTTTCCTAGCAATTCCTTCTTCTAAGAGACTTTCTGTCTCAATTTCAATCAAACTCAACACGGATTGACTCAAACTTACCCAACATGCATATTACAACATCAACAAGCATATAACGGGGGTAACGAGGTGATAACTCACATGATGATGGGCCGGGTCATCACATTGCAGCTCAACTGGTGAGAGGTGAGGGAGTAAAATCCCTAAAAAGCCTTGGGTCTTAGGTTCGATTCCCAGTAGCTGCAGCTATGCGTGGAATGCTCCTATACCCAAGGGTAACAATTCCTTAGGCTGCGTGTCACTACTGTGTGTTCGGTCGCACGGCCGGCACCGCCGCTGCTGTGTGTTCAGCGGGGTGTTACACAACTTGTGATGACCTGGCACGTCATCATGTGATTTATCACCTTGTTATCTCCGTTAAATGCTTGTTAATGTTTCAATATGCATGTTTGGCGAGTTTGAGTCAATTCGGATTGAGTTAAGTTGGAAATGAGACCCCGTGTAGGAGGTCATTTATAAGCTAGAAAAGCGATCGGAAGTGAATTTGGAGGCCCGGTGTAGTTTTGGGCTTGAATTGGCTAAGGTTGGATTTTGGCGAAATCCGAACGGTAGGTGAAATTTTGATCCGGGAGTCGGAATGGAATTCTGACAGTTGCAGTAGCTCCGTTAGGTGATGCCTGCAAATTTTCAGGTCATTCGGGCATCGTTTGGTCGGGTTTTTTATCGAATGTGAATTTTTGAAGTTAAAGTTAAACTTAAGCTTGAATTTGTTGAAAACAGACGATTTTGATGTTAACGATAGAGTTTTGATGATTGGAACAAGTTCGTATCGTGTTTTGGAGTATGTTGGTGGTTTTCATTGGGGTCCCGGGGGGCCTCGGGGTGAATCCAGACCATCATCCGGCATTTCTAAAACTAGAAAATCTGTAGAAAAACTGCATAAACTGTGCAGAAATTAAGCCATCCCGTTCGCAAGGGACGGTACCGCGTTCGCTTAAGAGGAAGTTGGAATGCATCGTGTTCGCGTGGGAGATGGCCACGTTCGCGTAAGAGGAAGTTGGAATGCATCGCGTTCGCGTGGGAGAAGGCCGCGTTCGCGAAGGAGGAATAGGCGAAGCCACGCGTTCGCGTGAGAGCCTACGCGTTCGCGTAGAGGAAAATCCGGAGGCTGGGGAGAATGGCCTTCGTGGACGCGTGATTGTGTGTCGCGTTCGCGATGAAGGAAAGGAACAAGGCACCGCGTTCGCGTGAGGGGCATTGCGAATGCGTAGGGTTAAATTACCTGGCAGTGAATTTAAAAACCAGAACATTTCATATACGGGTTTCACTCCTAGAAACCCCCATTGTTGAGCTCTAGAGTGAGAAAGTGACGGGAATTGCTGGGAGATCATCGGGATATTGTCGAAGGTTAGTTTTGTGGTTTAATTACGTGCTTTTTTCATGAAATCATAGATTATTTCTCTGTAAATGGAAGATTAAAGGTGGGTTTTAACCCTAGGCCTAAAATTGTAGAAAAACACCGATTTGAGTGGGCAAATGGAGTCCGAATTTGGTAAATTTTATATACCTAGACTCGTATTAAGACGGGGGTTCCGAATATTTAACTTTTGTAATTTTTCGAGAAACGCACCAAAAGTCGGGTTTTGACAACTTTGTGGATTTTGATGCAATTTGGGTTATTTCGAATGGGTTGCGTGAATTTGGCATATATTGATGTATTATCATTGATTTTGAGCAGATTTGACATCTGAGGAGATTGATTTGCGATGCAAGCGCAGGGCAGACTGAGGCTTCTACCGGTTCGAGGTGAGTGGTGGTAGTAAATAATGTACTGAGGGTTTGAAACCCCGTACTTTCAAATTACAATGCTATGTTGAGAGGAGACACGCGTCATGTGACGGGCATGGTGACATTGTGATTGGGGGATTGGACTTGGTCCTTCCCGATTGATAGCGTATTATGTATTATAACTGTGAATGAGAGTATAACTCTGTAATTGGGCTACTAGCCATGTTTGGGGCCTTGTGCCGACCTGTAGAATATTAGGGTAGCCTGTAGAGCTAAGCGACCCTTATATCATGCTGGATACATACACTCAGCCGTAGTATATCATGCTGGCTACATACATGCAGCCGTAGTATAGCATGCTGGCTGCATACACTCAGCCGTAGTATATCATGCTGGATACACACACTCAGTCGTAGTTATAGCTGTATAGCATATCATGAGCTAGTACTAGATGTGTACTTTGAGGGAGACTACCTGGGGTGGGATTCCCTATTCTAGTTGAGTGGGCCTGAGAGGCCAAGTCTATATTGACTAGGATAGGGTCGAGGACCCACTATGAGATATTATACTGGGCCTGAGAGGCCAAGTGTATATTGATTGAGATAGGGTCGAGGACCCACTATGAGATATTATATTGGGCCTGAGAGGCCAAGTCTATACTGGCTGAGATAGGGTCGAGGACCCACTGTGAGATATTATATTGGGCCTGAGAGGCCAAGTATATACTGACTGGGATAGGGTCGAGGACCCACTATGAGGTATTATATATATACCTATGTTGGATCGGGCTGCACGCCGCAGCACTATATGTATTGGATCGGGCTGTACGGCGTAGTGATATATATGTGGATCGGACTGCACGCCGTAGTAATATACAAGTGGGACAAACTGCACGCCATAGTACTATTGCGCTTGGGCTGTAGCAGCCCCTTCGGAGTCTGGGTCTGCACACATTCTCAGTGAGCGCTGGTATATTATGGGATACTTATATACGTGTATATATATAGGGGATCAGACTGCACGCCGCAGTAATATATGTGTGGATCGGGCTGCACGCTGCAGTGTGAAAGCGCTTGGGCCTAGGGAGCCCCTCCGAAGTCTATATACACCCCCCCAGTGAGCGCCATCGACGTTAAATGGAGCGAGATGCACGCCGCAGCGGTATATGTATTGGAGCGGGCTGCACGCCGCAACATTTTACTTATTCATATCCTTATACATACTTAAATACTTATACATTACAGACAGATATATGTATCTCCATATATTGAGATGGTTGTACACCGTAGTGGTACGAGTGAGGATGGGGTCAGTGTGGGACCTGGTTGAGATAGATGTGGACTGGAGATCAGAGTACTCATTATAGTGATGACTTACCTGTGGGGGTTTGCCTTAGAATTGTTTAGTGATAGTACAGTTGTTCTCACTTCCAGTTGTTATTTATTATTATTACTCACTAAGTTGAAATATACTCAGCCCACTCCCCTGCACTTTTTGTGCAGATTCACATGTGCTAGAGAGCAGTTGAGCTGTCGCAGTTGCTTATCCATTTCTATTCCGCGGAGACTATGAGGTAGCTGCCGACGTCCGCAGAACCTGTTTTCTCCTTCTTTATCATTTTGTTGTTTCCATTCGGCTTAGTCTGGATTTCGTAGTAGATCTCATTTGTAGAGGCTCAGACTTGTGACACCACGATTTAATGGGACTGTATTCGTGTATTTCATTTCTACACTTCTTGATTTGTTATAAAGACAATCTAATTATGCCGATTAATCAGTATTGATTTATAACTGGCTGGTTTAAATGTATAAGATGGTCGGGCTTGCCTAGCAATGTGTTGGGCGCCATCACGACCGGGGTTTGGGTCGTGACACAACTAAATTATGGTTACAAAATATGACTAAAGATAGCTTAGAAGCATTAAGAAATGATAAAAAATTTAATGGTGAGAAAGCTATAACAGCTATAGAAATATTGCATAAATATGAAATGACTATAAGAAATGAATTTAGCAGTGTAGGAACAGAAGAAGAAGAACAAAATAGAGAAAGAATATTGTAATGACCCGGCCGGTCGTTTTAGAAAAATTATGCCTCGATCCCCAATTTAACTGTTCCCCAAGTGCATTTCTGCTATTGTGTGTTTGCCGGGAGAGTCGGTTCTGAAATTTGGAGCGTTTTGGGACACTTAGTCCCTAAATAGAAGCCTCATAGTTGAAAAATGGCTCGTAGCCGGAACAGTGTTAAGACGACCTCGAAACAGAAATCTGATGGCTCTATTAGCTCCATTAGGTGATTTCGGGGTTGGGAGCGTGTTCGGAATGTATTTTGGAGGTCCGTAGCTCAATTAGGCTTGAAATGCCGAAGTTTGAAATTTTGGCGAATCCGAACTATAGGTGAGATTTTGATCCGGGGGTCGGAATGGAATTCCGACAATTTCTGTAGCTTCGTTATGTGATTTTGGATATGTCCGCAAATTTTCAGGTCATTCGGACGTCGTTTGGTCGGGTTTTAGATTGGATATGCAATTCGGAAAGTTTTAAGAAATTTAAGCTTGAATTCGATGTGAATTATGGGTTTTGATGTTGTTATACATGTTTTTGTGATTGGCATAAGTTCGTATCATGTTTTGGAGTAGGTTGGTAGTTTTCGTTGGGGTCCCGGGGGTTTCGGGATGAATCCGGGGGTCCAATCAGGCTAATTCATGCATTTTGGAAATGCTGTTAACTGCTGGTATGTGCTGCAGACGAATGCTCTATGCGATCGCAATGGGCTGATGCGATCGCATAGAAGGTTTTGAAGAGGCCAAGTATTTGTTCTATGCTATCGCGGGCAAGGGTATGCGATCCCATAGTTTTGGAAGGTTGCACTCTGCGATCGCGTACAGTCCTATGTGATCACATAGTGTATAGAGAAGGGGGTCCCAGGCCCAGCTTTTGTTCTATGCGATCGTGGAGAAGGGTATGCGATCGCATAGGTATATTTTGGGTGAGCATTGCGATCGCATTGAGGACTATGCGATCGCATAGAGTAGTTTGGCGAGGGTCAAAATTTGTTCTATGCGATCGCAACAGTGTTCATGCGATCGCATAGAGTAAAAATGTCTGGCAGTGACTTTAAGTCCAGAAACATTTCAGACGCGGCTTATCACACAAAAACGCCATTTTTGAGCTCCAAAAGAGGAAATTGACGGGGAAACACTGGGATATCATTGGGAAATCATCGGGGGTAAGTCTCTTGACCTTAATTCGTTAGTTTATCATGAAATCCTTGATTATTTCACTGAAAATGGAAGATTAAAGGTGGGTTTGAGCCCTAGGCCTAAATTTTAGAAAATCTTTGATTTGAATGGGCAAAGGAGTCCGATTTCGATAAATTTTATATGCACGGACTCGTGTTGAGATAACGAACCCGAATATATAACTTTCGTAATTTTTCGAGAGGCGTACCGAAAGTTGGGTTTTGGCAACTTGTGGGTTTTGGTGTATTTTGAGTTGTTTTGATTGGGTAATGCCCAATTGGCATATTTTGATATGATTCTATTGATGTTTATCAGATACTACACCTTTGGAGGCCGACATTTGCGGCAAGAGAGTTGTCTCTTAGCGGTTTTGTACCGGAGTTGCGGTAAGTGGCTTGTCTAACCTTGTGTGGAGGACTCTGTCCCTTAAGATATGAATTTGGTAATTGAATGCCTTGTGCGTGAGGTGACGAGCGCGTACTTGAGCTAATTGTAGAAAACCCGAATTTTTACTTAAAAATAAAAGTTACTTGAGTTGAGTTCTCTTTCATATTTACTTATTCCTAACTGCTATTATAGCTTGTGCTAGTTTAGAAAATCATGTTTAGTGGATTTATTTGTCTATTTGCTTAAACTACCTTGTTGCATATTACGAGACATATTAGGCCAGAATATACTATTATTTGTTATGAGTCGGTAGTTAATTAATATCTTGAGTTGTTGTTGGTTGATTTAAATTGGGACTACGGGACGGCATCCCGAAAATTTCCCCTATACATATTATACAATAAGAATGAAGGTGCGGGATACTAAGAGATCCCTGGCACAGAAAAGAAAATTTATGGAGGATACTAGGAGATCCTCTCGATACTAAGAGATCCCAGAATATTATTGAGGATACTAGGAGATCCTCTGGATACTACGAGATCCCAGAACATTTATTGAGGATACCGGGAGATCCTCGGGATACCAGGAGATCCCCGACGATAAATATCTGGTTGTCGTTTGTACCTCTATTCTTTGACAGTGTTCGTCCGTTGCTACTACTTTACTTTTTTTTTTGCCGGATACTGGCTGTGATTATACATATATTGTCTTCTCATTATCATATTGGTTGTTATATTTTTCCTCAGTAGGGCCCTGACCTTCCTCGTCACTACTCCATCGAGGTTAGGCTTGGCACTTACTCAGTACCGCCGTGGTGTACTCATGCTACTCTTCTACACACTTTTGTTGTGCAGATCCAAGTACATCAGGACATGCTCATACAGCACTTTGGGAGACCTCGAGGTATGATCTGCTACGTCCGCGGATCCGGAGGCCCTCCTTCTATTCTGATAGTATTAGTAGATGTTTTCCCTCACTTCGTTGTTAGAAACTCTTTACACTTAGAGCCACAGTTGTATACTCTTTTTTTAGTCTGTGTTGTCCGTGAGATTCCGGGTCTTGGTGGTGTTTTATACAGTGTGTTTGATGGATGTATGTGCCAAGTGGCACAAATTACATTTCCTTTTTATATTATATATCCGCTATTCTTATTTAATGTTTATAAACTGGCATATTCTGCAACGTGTTAGGCTTACCTAGTCGTGGGGACTAGGTGCCGTCATGACATGTTCACGATTGGTGAACTAGGGTCGTAACAAGTTGGTATCAGAGCTATAGGTTCATAGGAGTCACGGGACACATGCCGATTTATTAGAGTCTCGCTGATCGGTACGGAGACGTCTGTACTTATCTACGAGAGGATATGTAACTGTTTAGGAAAAACATTTTCATTTCTTTGAATTCGTTGTCGTGCGATATTTTGATCCCAATTCTAAATTTCTGACTTCTATTCTCTCACAGATGGTGAGGACACGTGCTACTCAAGAGGACCAGGCACCCGCGCCCCCTGCTACCACCGTCAGAGGC